>BQMF02000409.1:165000-400835 GCA_027922465.2 Turritopsis dohrnii
GGACCAAGATGTAAGTTTCGTATAGTACGGCACAAGACATCTTCCGACACGTGGTCAAGGTGACGGAACCCCGTCGTACTGCGCGGGGGCAATAGGCCGAGGCTTTTTAGGAGAATGATCGTGACTTGCATGGTTGAACGTGGCCATCCAGGGGGTGTACCACTATCACGAGAAACAGACTCCCTTCACTGGAAAGAACAAGGAGTCATTACGGAGCCACTACCGTAGTAGCTCAGGTTGGCCCCTGGGCCAAAGAACAGTTCACACTCCGTCTTGTCGTTAGCCTGTATAAAACAGTTACCAACTCTCGGGACGTGGACCCCGACAAGGCCGAAGGTTTTAGCTAGGAGGAATAAGTGAACTAGGATGCAGCCCTAATGTGTAGCCATCTTACAGGCACATGCCAAAATGCCCAGGGAACTGCACTAAGCTCACAAACTCTACTCTTTCGCATTAAGAGAGTCATAGTTACTCCCGCCGTTTACCCGCGCTTGGTTGAATTTCTTCACTTTGACATTCAGAGCACTGGGCAGAAATCACATTGCATCAACACCGTTTCCGGCCATCGCAATGCTTTGTTTTAATTAAACAGTCGGATTTCCCTTGTTCGTACCAGTTCTAAGTTGATTGTTAATCGCCTGCCGAACTGCCCTTGCGGACATAGCTGGGCCAATCCACGAACAGATCCTTCCAAGTCCGACCATAGCCCCGAGAGGCCACGGCCAGTCCAGGACGGTGCCGTCCGCTTCAAGTCTCAGCCCGACAGACCCAATCCTTAGAGCCAATCCTTTTCCCGAAGTTACAGATCTATTTTGCCGACTTCCCTTACCTACATTGTTCTATCGACCAGAGGCTGCTCACCTTGGAGACCTGCTGCGGTTATGAGTACGAACGGACGTGAAAATCAATCTTTCCCCGGGATTTTCAAGGGCCTTCAGGAGCGCACCGGACACCACAAGAAGTGTGGTGCTTTACCGGCCATCAGACCATATCTCCTGGCAAACAGATCCCATGGTTTCAGGCCGTTAACAAGAAAACAGAACTCTTCCCAGGGCTCCTGCCGACGTCTCCACGCAAGCGTACAGAATATCCACGTTCCGGTTCGGGAATATTAACCCGATTCCCTTTCGATAAACGGTCCGAGATCGGACACTTTGAAACGGAATTTCCCTATCTCTTAGGATCGACTAACCCATGTCCAACTGCTGTTCACATGGAACCTTTCTCCACTTCGGCCTTCAAAGTTCTCATTTGAATATTTGCTACTACCACCAAGATCTTCACTAGAGGCCGTTTCACCCAGGCTCACGCCAAAGGCTGCGTCACGACCCCCACGCCCTCCTACTCGTCGAAGCTTAGCTATTTACTTCGACAGCTGAGTATAGGCACGACGCTTGAGCGCCATCCATTTTCAGGGCTAGTTGATTCGGCAGGTGTGTTGTTACACACTCCTTAGCGGGTTCCGACTTCCATGGCCACCGTCCTGCTGTCTAGATCAACCAACACCTTTTGTGGGGTCTGATGAGCCTTGATTTAGGCGCCTTAACTCAGTGTTCGGTTCATCCCGCATCGCCAGTTCTGCTTACCAAAAATGGCCCACTAAGAACTCTCATTCTGTGCCCTACTTCAATTAAGCAAGTCGGGCTTCTTACCAATTTAAAGTTTGAGAATAGGTTAAGGTTGTTTCAACCCTAAGACCTCTAATCATTCGCTTTACCTGATAAAACTGCTCCGAGTTCCAGCTATCCTAAGGGAAACTTCGGAGGGAACCAGCTACTAGATGGTTCGATTAGTCTTTCGCCCCTATACTCAAGTTTGACGATCGATTTGCACGTCAGAATCGCTACGAGCCTCCACCAGAGTCTCCTCTGGCTTCGCCCTACTCAAGCATAGTTCACCATCTTTCGGGTCCCAACAGATGTGCTCTTACTCAAACATTAGGTCAAATCCACCATTCCCGTGTACGTACCCCGAGACGAAAAAATAAATCATAGAATCGCAACTCAAAAACATCCCAGGCGGCGTCGCTCGCCACCCATGTTCAGTATGCGTTGTGTTGCAAAATTTAACTTGTGTAAAAGTTTCTACAGGCATTAATTTTTTAATTCATTTCTTACATTCAGAAGATTAAAAACAGAAACAAATAGCAACATGGCTCAGAATAATATATTTATACGCAGAAGAGAAGTAACTTTAATGTAACATAAAGCAATATATAACACAGAATTGTTTACCCAGACATACGAAACCAAACATTACAAAATGTTAATTCAAAACAAATCGATACCTTCCATATTTTTCTTTTGTTCCAAAGTTACTACTCGACTGCAACCATTAATGAATTTTTGAAATGATATGTAGCCTTTTCATCCCAAAACCATCAACGTCATGATTAAAACCATGAGTTTCATTTCTTTATGCTTTTTTTATTATTACCTAAAAAATTAATACTTGAATTGTAATACCGAAAACCTAATCATGCTATAACAATATTGAAATAAAAAATAAAACAAAAAGAAAGAAAAAACAAAAACAAAATTCAAGTACACATTTATCCTAAAGATAACAAAAACAAAATTTGGTCTATAAAGTCAACCGGGTTCACTCAACACTGGAGCTGAACAGAATAAAGACTTTTACCTGGCATACACAACCAAACATCAAATTAATAAAAATAATTGAAACAACAAAATGCCCTACTTTGACCAAAACCGTAATTGAATACCCAGAAGATATTAAAAGCAAAAAATAAAAACATAATGCTAAACTTATATACCTAGCAAGTATGTATGTAGCAATTAACATAACACAAAATAATGAATGCCGTAAACAAATATAAACTGAAGAAAAATATACCCCAGCAATGCTTCTTTTTTGTAGTACAATCGCAATGAAATACATAATCCATTCTTCTCTTAAATAACCTTCTCAACATACCATGTGTTTCACTTATACATTTATAAATTTCGTTTTTAAATAGCTACACTTTTTCTTTTCTGACCTAAAAGAAAAAGATTTCAGTAAAGAACAGCTACAATACTTACTACTTACTGCAACCATATTTAAGCAAACCAAAACAAAAGGCATAAATGGCTGGCAGAAAGTCATGCAGACAAAGCATCAAACATCGTCAATAGACACAATTTGACAGCATAACACGTTCCCTACTTCCACAGCCATGAGAAAGGAAAACAGTCGGCGCTATTACACTTTCGTACCCCCCTAATTTTATTGATGTTTCTTATGCAGAATTTCACGCTGATTAATATTCACATAAGAACTTGGGTCTGAAAATCAACAGAAAGGAAGTTATTCGCCATCAAAAATTTGGAAATATCTTCGGTCCATACCATAGCTGTCGTCCGCCATTTTTAAAGTTTCTCACAATATGATGAAACCTGGTTTTCACTCAACTTTGATCCCCAGTTCGTGATTCTTTACTTTCCTATTTCGTGCGATTTAATTCTATTCATGAATGAAACAAATGAATCTATTTATTAGCTTCGGTTAATAAATATTATTGGTTGAAAATAATTTTTGATTGTTTTAAAACAAAGTCTGCTTTTTCAGTCTTTTTTATGATGGACTTATGAGATCATATACATATGATCATAATGCAGGTGGCATACTATGTTTGTCCTCTCTTGTACGCATTATGTGTATAAAAATTTGCTTTCAAAAAAACTTCAGAGGGGGAGTTTCTTGATTAATGGAGTGGATCTTCCAAAAATATGTTTTTCAAATATATGTGGCTTTAAAAAAAGCCGTTTTATTGCGAAGTCGTCTCATACTGGGTACAGCTGAGCAACTTGCGTCCAGAAGTGGAAGTAGGCATGCTCATTAAAACGTTGGTTCCACATGAATTCAGTCAGGTAGTCTGGAATGGTATCGCGGTTTGTTGGGCCAAACATAGATTTAAATTTGGCTTTAGCTCGCTGCCACATTGCCTCAACACGGTTTGTTGTCAACGAAGTTGTATGTGTGATTAACAGTACCGTGCTGAAAACCCTGGGCAGCAAGGCCGTTGTACGCAGCCCACATGTCGCTCCAAATTTCTGTGCCAGGTCTAACCCACTGCTGAATTATGGGCAGCAACGTGGCAGCATCACGGCGAGGAACTGGCACGAGAAACCCTTCTTTAGTATCAGGATCGTACCCTCCAAAGATCCACTGCTCCGGCACAATTCTCCCACGATTGTATTTTCTTCGTGAAAATAGCGATTCGTCGATTTCCACGATATGACCGGGACCACCAATTTGAACAAGGTTGTTCAAAAAGTATGTCACAGCCACGTCCCTGCAAAACTGGTTCCAATCCACTGGAGTACATTTACTTCCAATTTGCAGTTCGTGCTGGATGTCAGAAATAGACATACCTCAGGATTTCCCTGCACTTCTGCACCACAAGTACGTGAGTCCGAGAATCTGCCATAACTGTAAGTGAGATCCTTCGAAGAAGCTGCCCTGTCTGATACTGATACGCTTTTTACATGCTTTGACTGGATAACGCCAAGTCACCCCGTCAACTGCACGGTCGAGATTTTGCTCTGTACATGCTCGATTGCATGTAGGGCAAATCACCTGGACAGCAAGCAAGCCATACTGTCTACACCATCGGATGCATTCTTGGCGGTCGTCCATAAAGCGGGAACCAATCCGGACTAGAGAAATGCCGTCAAACACGACCTGATTGGGAGCACGAATAGCAGCCATGACGATCAGATGAATAAACGAAAACTTCTCATCAGAGATACATTGATTTTTTTCCCGCCAAATTGAGGGGCACGTGCATTGCAAAAAATGAAAAAAAGGTCCATTGTAAAAATATTGTAAAGGAAAGAATGCATAATGGACCTGTCATTCAAACTGAGTGATTTCTTACATCTTGCATGTTACTTGGTATGAAAAAAGTCCGGAAAGGAACTATTTAAGTGCAATGATGAACCTCTCATGGTTAAACATCAAAATTGAATAGTTTCGTAACGGCTTCTTTTAATTATCCTCTCAAGTTTATCAACACTGCCGGGGTTTAAATGTAAATGTAGAGCAGTTGAATGAAAATGATTTCTTCTTGTAGTCATAAACAAATGTCTTAACCCAGGTGGCAAAATCTGTGTAAAAACTTAATACATTGATTTATTAGATTTATTAGAATATATAACCTGTTACAGGATTTCTATTGCATAATTAATCACCAATAATACAGAAAGATGCACTCATCTAAACATCTTCCTAATGGCCAATTCACTTAAGGTAAAATAATTTTCGCTCCAAAATAAGTCAATCACTAGCGTCTATAAACTTACGTAAAGTGACAGGGACTTTATATAAGTGAGGGAAGCACCGCGAAGAAGAGAACAGACTGTATTGAAGAAAGTGAGAAAGAAGAGAAACCAGGTCTTCAGGATCAGCGAGACACGAGATGCGAAGCGATGGATTATGATTATGAAGTAAAAATGGCGGACGACAGTTATGGTATGGACCGAAGATATTTCCAAATTTTTGATGGCGAATAACTTCCTTTCTGTTGATTTTCAGACCCAAGTTCTTATGTGAATATTAATCAGCGTGAAATTCTGCATAAGAAACATCAATAAAATTAGGGGGGTACGAAAGTGTAATAGCGCCAAACAGTCATAGCTGTGGGACCATTTTTAATTGATCTGTAAATAAATAAATCAAATCAAATCTTCTTTGCTAACTATAAAAATAATAATAGCGCGCGTTACCAAAACAAATTACTGTTGTCTTCGTTTTTCGTCTAGTAGCATATAAACTAAACCAAAGAACTCATATATAATAAGATATCTATTCAAAGCTATAGTATTTAATCTTTCAAAACTAAATTAAAACCATTCCTTACTGTGTAAATAAACATCATTTTGTTCTGCATTTCTTCACTACACTTTCTTCTGTATAGCGATATTTGATAACTAAAACGTAAACAAACATTTAAATACATTTAAATACAAATACATATACCTAACTTGTTCTTTAGTTTTATAATAATACCTTTTGTTTGTTCGATCTTTCTGCAGCTAATTTTTTAAAACTTCACTGCACTTTTTCTGTATATCTAAATATGATTTTTCATTGTAAACAAACAACTAACTCACTTACACGTGCTACTTGTCTTCTTTTATTAATAAGAGTAAAAGATTTCAGGGCTCCCACAAGTCATATATTTCATATATTTCATATATTTTTGTAAAAATGGTGAAAATGTCATATATTATCATATATTTTGAGATTTTTTCATATATTTCATATATTTACAAATCTTTTTCAGTACCTGAGAGTCAGAATTGGTTTATATCATCTTTTTTTAATTATTGTTCATATAGGCTGTCCATTAAAAATTTCAATTTGTTCATACAATTATCAACTTTGATTGCTTAGTAGATTAAGTTATTACTTAGTAGTATACATATAGTTTTACATAGTATTGACATGCATTTTTCATGAACTTCTCTTCATTTTATAGAAAAGAGTATCGAGTATTGAGGTTTTTACTATTAGCTTTAACAGTTGTATACCTGATTTGTATTTGAGTTTTATAAAAACAGAAGTGTCTGTTCATGTAACAAGAACTAGTTTCAAATTACGAGGAATTGTTTCTGAGCTTGATTAATTCTGTTGTAGTACAGTGAACTCCTTATAACTGTAACACCCAAAAGAAATTTGTTTCTAGTTATGTATAGTTTAAGTTATGAAGGGATTCACCCAAATTATGAAGGTTCAAGTTGTAGAGAGTATGTTGTAATGCGACTAGTGAAAGATCATATAGTTAAAAATGGAGGTTTATTAAAAGTGAAGTGTGATAAATCGCTCATAAAATCTTGTCAACATGCAAAAATGAGGTATGATGCTTTTTTGTCTGCTAAGAGAGAGCTGGGGGAGAAGGAAAGAAAAGGGAAGGAGAAGAGGAAGAACGAAGTAATAGAAAAAAGTAAATTGCAAGATGACATTGGACAACTGGAAAGAAATAAGTCAATCATGAAAGGGATAGAGGTAGCTGACAAATGTGTAGAGGAGGGAAATTCTGATCTTGGTGAAGTGATGAAAAAGAGTACCATAAACAGGCAAAAGCTTATAGCCTGCCAAAGCAAAATTAACATGGGATTGAAACGAAAGGCAGTGCTTTCCTCAGAACTCCTAGTGTTAGACAATAAAAGTAAAGAGAAAAAGAGCAAGCAATAGTTCTTGTTCATCTATTATAACTTGGATTATGTTGAGTATCATTTGTTATGTTCTGGACTTTCTGAAATTGTGTTGGGTTGTTTTCTTACTATGTTCGTTTGAACTGTAGTTTCTCTTTTCAATTCAGGATATTCGTTCTGAAAAACCAAAAAGATAGTATTATCTGTAGATTTCTCACTATTCAGGATTTAAAAGTATAAACGTCAATTCATCACTAGAACTTATACACAGAGAATTGATCTTAATAAATCAGATTTATTGCTACTTGTGTTTCAAATTTTGTCAAAAGTCAAAAGTACTAACAGTTTGTATTTGCACAATTACCTCAGGTCTGAAAAACATATATTTTAGCAAAAAATCATATATTTTACCCATTTTTTTCATATAATTTCCATATATTTTAGCCGTTTTTGGCCATATATTCATATATATGATAGTCAAAATTTCTGTGGGAGGCCTGAGATTAGCAATAAACACGATAATAAAACGTTTTATAATAATAACAATACCTTCGTGCATACAAACCTGTGTTTCTTCGTCAGTTCTTTCGTCGATTTGCTGCCTAAAACAATCAAATTTAAATTAAAATATTCGTATACAAAAAGAAACACGTCTTCTTCGCGAAGTTTCTTGCTCACAAAATGATCGTTGACAAATTTCGAATGAATAAGATTGCATTGCTCGCACTCCTCCAAAGACGTTTTTCGGCTGATTTCTACTGCGCAAACCAAAAATAACAAAACTGAGGAGCATATACTAATCGCGGAAAATCAAAAAAACTGCTCTCGCTTCTGCGTGGCTTTACGACGAATAGGGAAAAAATAAGAAGGTTTTGACCGTGAAAGAAAAACCAAATATATCACTCTCTAAAATAAAAGTGTGACACACAATCGCGAATTAGTATAATAAGATTAAACCCGACCCCGTTTTGATTCCTCTTATTTTGATATGCTAGTTACTTGATGATAAGTTCTTCATACATGGAAGTTGCTATGGGCTAAGGGATGTATTTTAATAGCAATCTATATATTAAAGTCTGTTTAAAAATAGTGTGCACATATATAACTTTTGTATAAAAAGTTTTTTTTTTCATCTTCTGTTTTCTTCATTTTCTTTTTCTTTTTTGGCGTTTTTTATTTCTGTAGAATATTGTACTTTTTAATGTCTATCCAACGATACCAAATTTGTTAAAATTGGTTCAGTATTGAACAAATGGCAAGCAAATCTTAAAAGTGTGCACACTATTTTAAAAGAGACTCTAATAGTCGATTCTCTGTCTGTCTCTCATGCAAAATGGTAGATGTGAACTGCGAAAGAGAGTCAGCAATGTAAGATCACACATAGATTATTTCTCTTCTTGTGCGCGACGTCAGTGTGAAACCATTGTATTGGGACCCAAATCGAACGCGATATTTGGGGAAAATCTCGGTAACCAATAGGGATAACTGACGTTTTTGGGGGTCTGCGATACAGCTGATGGGGTGACAAAAAATTTGGATCGCATTTTTTTGGGAGGACGAGTCTGTGATGTCAACAAAATCTTTGAACGATGATATCTCCGTAACGATTGGTTGTAGCAAAACCATCCCATACATTTTTTTGATCACCTTTTCAAGCTCTACGACATGGGTACACTTATCATTTCCAATTCCTTAATTTTATTTTTCGTGAACACAACGTATGCTGAACATGGGCGGCGAGCGACACCGACTTGGAGGCTAGTCTATATATTAATAGCCGATTCTCTGTCTGTCTGTCTGTATGTTTGTTTGTTTGTAAGTCACTCAAAATGGTAGATTGAGTTGTGATTATTTCTTTCTTTGTGTGCAACGTGAGTTCAAAGCAAATACATTGCAACCCCAATCGAACGTGACTTTTTTTGGCTGATGAACTAATAGGAACTGATTAAACATTTTGGACAAAAAGCAGCAGTGGCAGAACGTGGCAGCATGTTTGGTTTGCCAGTGTATCCTAACGTATCCTTGCCTGACTGTCTGAGACGGGTGAACTTTTTTCTCGAGCATTCAAATGTTTAAAAGCTGACAAAATATTTTTCTGCTTTTCTTTTAATAATTTAATTTCTTTTTTTAATTATTATGCGCTTCAGATCGAACATATTTTTTATTCACTTTATTCATTTAGCACGTGCCCTTTTTTCTCTCCTCCCGTGTGATCTTTTTAAGAAGAGAAACCATTTCCCTCTTATGTTTGATAGCACCCATGTTAGAGCGCGTAACTTTTTTTAAACAAAAGCTAATAAAAAGTTGAAGTTTTTTCTTCCTACGTTTTGAGTGTATTGTTACACTGATAAAAGATTGGTTTTGAAAAATAAATAAGTAACACATCATGAAAAATCTGAAAAATACTTAATGCAACACTAATGTAACACTGATTGCACACCAGAGGTTGTGACTTCGAATCTTTTCCAAGCTTTATGAGACGTTTATAAGAAAATTGAACATTTATTGATACAGTGATACAGAGAAGGCAGACATGGGCAGCGAGCGACGCCGCTTTGGTGGCCTGTCTATATATTAATACCCGATTCTCTGTTCGTTTGTCTGTAAGTCACGCAAAATGGTAGATTGAACTTCGAAAGAAATTGGGGATCTGCAACGGAGAGATAGCGGAGAACTTAAACATTTAGGAGGTATAAATGTGTAGCTCCCACCAAAGAAATGAGGATGGCTGCAAGAAATTGTAATACTTTTAACTGCTAATATACATACATGAAATTATTAGCTAATTTTGACCTTCAACGAATACACTTTTAAGTTTTTGTAACCCCCGTTCAATGTCATGGCAACGAAAAGAAATTTATCAAGTTCACTTTCAACCATCTTGATTCTTATTCACGCGAAAAGAAAGAAATAAAGTTGAGAAAAACGATCATTTTGTTTGCCTAAAGACAACAAAGGAAAGTTTGCTTTTTTGTTGATATGTTCTCTATTTAGCTAGGTAAACTGACAAAAAACACAAGGCCTGTGTTTTTATTTTTGTGGTGATAAAAATTAAAAAAAATACATACCTTATTACACTTATATAACTACTCATGTTATTAACGCGAATGGCTTACCTCGCGTTAATAAAAACCGCGTTAATTAGATACTCGCGTGCATTTATCTTACGCTAATTACTAGTTGTGTTAAAAAAACCTCTGTTAATTTCATGCAGTCTTAATTTTATAAAATGACAATAAAATGGCAATAAAATGACTCAGGTAGTATGTAACACTTCTTTCACTTTTAATTGTAAATAATAGTAGATTTTAACAAGCAAATTAGTCGACTAATATTTCATCTATTCTATTCTCATCTTCTTCAACTTCTACCTCGCAATCGCTATCACTCTCACAATCATCACATTCATCATCATTTTCAACTCCCAATTCATTGAGAATATCTTTTGAATTGTCTATATATTCACCAGCTATTGGGTACTCAACATCCTTCACTTTTGTCATCAAGATTTCTAACTTTTCTGCACTTTCCCATGTAACCGTTATCTTGATCGGTATTTCCAAACCACCTTGAATGAGTGGTGAAGCCATATGATTATTGTTAAAAACTTCTACTTCATATTTCGCCCCCTCCTGGATTGAATACCAGACGTAGCGAGAAAGTTCTTTTGGTATGTGTCCGACGATAATCCATCCAAATCTTCCCCTCATTATTACTCTACCTGCGACTGCGAATTTATCATGCTGATTATTGTGTTCTCTCTTTAGTGAAATCTTTTCCTTGATATAGGGTTTCCAATTGACAGTATTGCTATGTACATGGTACCCTCTTAATCCTGAATAGAATTCAAATTTGTTCGACATTGTAAAAAAAAGGACAGCAAGTCAACACAACATGCACGCCAAAAATTTTGTCTGAAGAGAATGTAAATGAAGTGTAGATGTAGCCTTTTTTATATTGATTCGAATTCTGAAACATTCTAAAACCTGAATTCGAATTCTGAAACATTTGAATACCTGAATTAGGTTTGCTTACAAATTATTATTGTGTGTAGAGCCGTTGATCTAGAAGCTCCGTGGATCATGTCGCTGCTGAACTACTTCAAAAAATCATTTCCCAGTTCTCAACTGAAGGATGTTTGTGAGTCAATGAAGAATGATAATAATTTACCAGCCAACATATCTGCAGATGAATTGTTAAAGGTTCAAGAAAGTTTGAATTTGGTTGAAGGACGGAAATCTAAACGAGTCACTTACTCCGAAAATGACAAACAAGAGGTGACAAAATACGCTTTATTGTGTGGAGCCAGTGCAGCAGTACGGCACTTTCGTAAGAAATACCCTCACTTAACAGAGAGTACAGTGCGACCGTGGGTAAAGCGCTATCAGAAATCAATAAAGGAGCAAAAGAAATTAAACCCAACAGCACACGTAACTGCGAAAATAGGAAAGCCTAGAGGGAGGCCGTTATACTTGGAAGAGGAGCTTGATACAAAGTTGCGTTCCATGCTCACAAGTCTACGCGTAGCTGGTGCTGGCATCAATATCCATGTTGTTCGGGGTGTGCTGAATGGATTGATTCGGGCAAACCCAGTTAAATACGGAAAGTATCTTGAGTTCAAAGTCACGAGATCATGGACTTGATCGCTTTACCAACGAATGAATTTTACACGTCGAGCAGTGACGACCTCGAGGCCAGTTATTACAAGATCACTTTGGAACGAGGTTAGATCAAGATATCTTTTTGAAATCATTGATCTTACTCTCAAACACAATATCCCTGATGAGTTGATTATCAATGCAGATCAAACGCCATCCAAGTTTGTAGCAACAGACAATGTGACAATGGCTAAAAAAGGTGAAAAGCACATCTCGCGTGCTGGAGCAACAGATAAAGGAGCTATTACAGTGACACTGTGTGAAACATTGGATGGGCAGATTCTACCTTTTCAGCTCATTTACACTGGTAAAACGAAACGATCCTTACCAAGTGTTAAATTTCCTCGCGGATTTACCCTGTCAAACAATCCAAAACATTGGAGCAATGAGAGCGAAACATTGAGATTGATCGATGAAGTTTTGGTTCCGCACATCGAAAAGGTCAAGAAGGAAAAATCGTTACCAGCTTCTCAAAAGAGCCTCTTATTGTGGGATGCTTTCAAAGCTCAATCAACGCAGAAAGTGAAAGATGCCCTCTCATCTAATCAAATCGAATCCGTCATGGTTCCGAAAAACATGACCCACTTACTGCAGCCACTAGATTTGACCACAAATGCATCATTCAAAAAGTTCGAAAAACGCGCATTCACCGAGTATTTCACTAGTTGCATTATGAAGGCACTTGAAATAGAGCCTGACCGCGACGTTGCGTCCATTGAGGTCGACCTGCGTTTATCGACGTTAAAACCTCGTCATGCTAAAGTCATGATGGAACTCTATGAACATCTACAAACTGAAGCTGGTAAACAGATTATCAAAGCAGGATGGAAAGCTGCGGGCATAACTGATAATCTCGAAAATGCACGCAAAAGCAACCAAAATCCGATAAAAGACAATCCTTTCAAATAGATTTATAAACTTCTTCATTCATTCAATGTTATGTTCTATTGTATGAACTAGGGTAGCTAGTATTAGTATTTGAACTAGAACACACTTCAGTCGAAGAACTGAGCAAAAGTATTTTATTGTGTCATTTTCCTTTAATCTTTTAAATAAGGCAACCTAAAATTTTACATTTTCGAAGAAGATTCGCGTTAATTAAATACCCCCTAAAAACTTTGTAACTGTCAATTCGCGTTAATTACTGACCTTTAAAAACGAAAGGCTCTCACTCGCGTTAATAAATTGTCGCACTCATTTTCACCGCGTTAAATACATGAGTAGTTATATAAGTGTAATAAGGTACATAGGTATGGAGCACTGCATGCTAATGAAAACCAAGTGCCTATGTTTAGCCAACTGTATATTATCGAAGCTGCTAATTCGCTTGACATGCGTATCCAAAACCCTTCCAATGCGGATTGCAACAGAGACTTGATGGGGCAAACACAAATGGTCATTAATAGAGTGTCACCTTATGCCGCAGCAAATCGTAACTTGGCTCAGGTCGAACAAGAAGAAGAAGAAAGGGCGCTCTTAGAAAATAGACCAACCTTGGTAGTGGGTATGTATATGCGTGAAGGTGAAGACAGGAGGAGATACAATGCTATACATCACGAAGAAGTCGCAGCAATTTTTGTAGGTAATGATGGTGCACCTCCTGCTGGTAGAAACATTGTAGTGTATCCAAGAGATCAGCCCTTGCGAAATATTTCTTAGATGTCAACAAACATTGACTCCATGATGTATCCAATAAGTTTTCCTAGAGATGATCCTGGATGGAATCCGAAAATGAATCACGTACAACAGCATGCAACTGAAAGGCAGAATAAAATTACACAATTGCAGTATTACATTTATCGTATTGCCATTAGACGTGAATTTTCTGCTTTACAGACTTGATGGACTATATGGAGGAAGCTGCCCATGAACGAAACCTCCGTGCAGGTAATATCGTTGTATTGCCATCTACCTATTCAGGTTCACCGAGAAATATGCACCAATACCTACATTCTATGGCATTAGTTTCAAAAAAAAGGTAAACCAGATTTATTTTTAAATTTTACATGCAATCCATAATGGCCTGAAATTGTTCAAAATCTTTTGCCTGGTCAAACTGTGTCAGATAGGCCAGATCTGGTTACACGAGTATTCAAATTGAAGTTGGAAGCTCTTAAAATGATATTATAAAAGATCCTGTTTTAGATGTCTCTGTAGCACAGGTGGATGTTATAGAATTCCAGAAAAGGGAGCTACCTCATGTGCACATGCTGTTGCATCTCGCCAACGAATTTAAGTTGCCCAAAGCTGATGACATTGATTCATTGATATCAGCAATATTTTTTGGCTTTTGTTTTAATAGTTGTCTTAATTTCTTTTAATGTGATGGAACGTTTTTTATTCACTTCATACATTTAGCACGTGCATTTTTTTCTCCTCCCATGTGATCTTTTTAAGAGAAATCATTTTTTCACCTACTTCTGACAGCACCCATGTTAGAGCGCGTAAAACAAAAGCTAATAATAAGTTGAAAAGTTTTTTCTCTCTTTGAGTGTATTGTTTAACTGATATTTGATTGGTTTAAAATCGTAAAGTAAAACCACGTGAAGTTCACGTTCGGAATGCATTGTGTTAAGCAAGAAAGTCTGCTGACATTTTAAATGTGACTGCGACAATAAACGGCTGAGTTAAGAACATGCAAGATTTGAAACACCAGGAATGTATTTCTCTTCAGATGCATACGAGCTTTATTTGGCAATAAAGCCAGCAGCAAAGGAAGTCTTATCGCTGGTTTTAAGTGCAATAATTTGGAGCAGGTGGTGATACAATGCAGGCTGAACATGGGCGGCGAGCAACGCCGCCTTGGCGTCTAGTCTATATACTATAATGAATAACAAAATCTATTACAACTAGCAATTATTGCTAAATACAGTGTTCGATAACTAGAAACTTAACCAGGTGTCTATCAAACAAATTACAATGACTTCAATTTGTTAAAAATCATCTCTGTTGAAATTAATTCATTAAGCGTTCTATCTATTTGTTCTATAGAAGTAGATTATTCTGGGGGTACGTGCATATATAAATTGAAACATTATATAAGAAAAAATGCCATCTCTATGTAATTTATTTGCAAAAAATTAAAAACAAATTAACACAGCCCTCCAAATTAAAATTAAGTTGCTGACCCAACTTCTTTCAAGGTCGGCAAAATTTTGCTGACCTGATTTTTTAATAGTAAAGTTTAATTTTTTTATTAAAAGAAGACATTTTGTAAATCATCATGCTGACGTAAAAATGATGTTCTCTCTCTTCCCAATTCCCACTATAGTTTTACTAGGTTGCTATAAAATCGTGATGATCGTTTAAAAACTTGTTTGTAAGACACATGCATATTAAAACATTGATTAGTTATTATGTCAACAATATAAAGAGATTATTAATTATTCATGAAGTTACATCTATCGTTTGAACGGGAAGAAAAAAATATGCACATGTCCGGAAATGTTCTCACTCATCGTGCTTGCTTCGAACACTTAAATAGATTCCTTTTAAAATTCGATTTTTTATGTTATGCGTTTCTTCATCGATATCACTGTATACTAATATGCCTACGAAAAAAATTGTTGATTCATGGAATCTTGGCTGTGCTGGATACGAATTAGATAGTGACGGCAATGTGTCGCTATTATGGTGCAAAATCTGCCGCGAGTTCTATGATGAACAGAATAACTCGTCTCTGAGAGGAGTCAGCCAAATGGGTATGATATTTTATTATTTATGACTTGATAACCAGGAGTGTTTGCTGCATCGCCAGCAGTTTCATATCTTTGCTTCTTTGTGGAGTGTAGCTTTTTAGCGGAACAGAGCTCATTTGGCAAGATCAAATATTGTCATCAAAATACTAACAGAGAGATGCATTTCGGCTGCCGTAACTCAATGAAACCTCCTACAGGGTCATACAAAAAGTGCAATTTGGCTCACTTACATCAGATTTCCCAAATAGAATTCGGTCAGATAATACCTTGAATGTGCAAGGAAAAAAATTTTCAAAGTATGGCTTTTAGGCAAATTTTCCCGTTTCTACGGTACCTGTATATGCATCTACCGATTTCAAACCAGCTAATCTTTACGGTCAAAACCTTGTTAAATTTGTTTGGGAGGGCGAGGTTTTGGCCAAGTGATGTCTCGTTCTTCCAAACGCTTTTAAGAGAGTTTTCACCGAGAAGTTTGATGGTTTGAAACCGGTAGATGCATACCCTCGTACATGGGCTGCTTACCAAAATGCAAAGTTGTCATTCTTAGTTAGAGTTAAGTAGACATTTTTCCCCTTTCCCCGGGAAGGTTTTGCTTTGCTTTGAGGTTTGTCGAAATTTATGGAAGTTCCACTTTTTCGATACAAGCGACCAACTGGAACTCGTTGGGTTGAGCATCAAGTTAACTCCTTGGATACTGTGATCAAAAATCTGCCAATTTTTTATTGGGTTCGCCAACCAACAGATTTCATTGCCTTATAATAAGCAAATGAAGGACTCTAAATCAAAATTGCAAGGACTTTTAAAGGATAATTGTGACATTACAAAAATTGCTTTCAATTTGATTAAATTGGATCTTTTGAAAGTTTTACAACCAGTCAGTAAAATATTACAGGATAGTTCGCTATTGTTGCCCCAGCTGATTACTATTTGTTCCACAGCAATAAGAACCATTAAAGGGGAACTAAACTAAAAAAATTACAAGTTCATTTTTTTGCCCTATTTGAAACAGCTTTAAAAATGATGAAAGTCAGTTTTTGAATTTTCCAAAAATCTTTTTTCGTTCCCGAGATATTGTCATTTAAAGTTTTTCCTCAAAACTTGATCTCCATGGCAACGTGACATCACAATGTTCAAGAAGAAATTGCTGACATACAAATATGTAAATAACTCAAGAAATATAAGTGATGCACTGCTTAAATTTTGTATGTATAGTGACAAACCCGTACAGGTATCAACTCACTAAAAATAATTGTTGCCATAGTTACCCTGGCTTGTTTCCAGGCCTTTTCTGTTTTTTGCTGACAAAGCTACAAATGGAGATCTACTCAGGTAAGGGAAACGAAATTTTAGAAAATGGGACAGTTTTCACTGGGCATAAGTTAAAGTGAAATTCATCATAGTAATAGTTTTGGATGATGTTATTATAGCTTTGTCAGCAAAAATTGACAGAGAGCTGGAACTGAGTCGGGGTAACAGTGGCAATAAATTTCTTTGCTGTTTTCACAACTGCAGTTATTTACCACTCCACATGCAATGTTCTAACAATAAATCATTAAAACATTCTGAGTTATTCACATATTTATATGTCAGCAATATCTTCTTGAACATTGTGATGTCACGTTGCCATGGAGATCATGTTTCGGGAAAAAACTTTAAACGACAATATCTCAAGAACGAAAAAAGATTTTTTGAAAATTCAAAAACTGACTTTCATCATTTTTAAAGCTGTTTCAAATAGGGCAAAAAAATGAACTTGTAATTTTTTTAGTTTAGTTCTCCTTTAAGAAGATCAAGAAGCTTGTTGAAACAGTTCCAGATCCATTCAGTAAAGCAGATTTTTTCCCAGCCTTAAATCAATTCATTAGTAAGCTGGAAATGGAAGACGAAGATCTTATACCAAGTCGGCAAACACGACAAGATTCAACATTTTCACGAAAACATAGTTTCCATGGATATTTGCTAACAGGAAGTGTGGAGAATGCAAAAGAAATATGCCAAAGATTGTATCTTGAAATTTTGGTAAAGTTGGAAGCCTCATTAGACCATCGCTTGAATTATTGAAGATCCTTTATTCAAGGCAATCGCAGGTTTTCTTGACACGCGTTGCTACCAGTTTGCAGATTTTGACGACATATTTGATCATGTTGCTATGATAAAAGATACTTTCAACAAATTGTTGTTGGCTAATGAATGTGATGAATCAAAATTGAGGAGTGAACGTGAAATAATTTTCAATCATGTTCGCAACTTTGCTGCCACTAAATCGTCTGATAAATCATGGCCTATGCTTTTTTCATTAAAGCATGAATTGGGGATACACAATATCCTGCACATAGCAGAAATATCGCTAGTCCAATTTGCAATGCCGAAGCAGAACACGTGTTCTCATTTCTCTGGAGAGTCTTCTCTAAAGATCGACAATTGCTTTCAAATGAAACCCTTGAAAACATATTCCGCTTACGTTCCGACATGAATTTCAGTGCTGATAGATATGATCATGCCATCGAGTTGTTTTTGACTGAGTATCCAAATGGTGAAGTCCGAAAGAGAAGTCGTCATTTAGATGGGCATAACTATCCAAGTAAAAGGGGTTGTTTAAAGTAAAAATCAACGGGTATGAATGTTGAGTTGTTGGATGAGACAGTTTCCAGTTCTTCAGAGGAGGAAAACGACATTGAAAGTATTGACGTTAGCCAAATTTCCGATGACGAGTGGACTGATAGTGATAGTGATGACGAGTCACATTCATAGAAATTTATTTCGTTTTTTTTTTCTTCTTTATTTTTCCTACTTTTCCTATTTTAGCTTGTTGACAGCTTCTTTTCTGAATAATTAATTAATCAGTTTTTAAGATGTTGATCTTCGATATTTGTGTTGAATGAAAGTTATTTATAACACCTGAAACATTCCAGATGGGTTTGTGTCATCAAGACACGGATGGTACTCCTACATAGATGTTTTCTTTGTAATTAGGAATCATTATCTACATAGAAAGGAGAGCGATGTTTGCCGTACAGAACTTTGAAACCGGTTCAAGATGTTTGTATTTCCTTGTATTATGACATTAGCTTTTAAAGATTATAATGTTAACAAAATGACATAAATATTGTATATATTTTCTCGATTCAAAATTGCCGACCTACTGCCGACCTGAATTGTGGCGAGGTCGGCAAATTCTTGCCGACCTGATTTTTTCTAAATTTGGAGAGCTGTTAACATGTGTATATTCTAAGCATTTTTATCTTTAAAATAGAATTACCAATGTCAATGTTGTAACTTCTGGTAAGAAAACAAATTAAAAGAACCCCCCTGATCTTGAAACCTTTCAAATTGCAATATCTCATTCCTAGTCCATTTTTAGATATAGGTTTTTTATTAACCTTTGTTGCATTTTTGATGGCCTTTCCAATGATATACGACAATAGTCACTTTGAAGGAAAAAATGTTTTCCTACGGAGGGCCTTTCCGGTCTGTAAAATACACACCACAGGTGGTTTTGGGGTGGGTCTCAGCTTCAATTATACAATGTTTGTTGCTTGTACGTCAATTTGCACAATTTTGCCTATTTTTTTCACATATTGACTGTACTATGTTTCTAAACCAATCAAAATTTTCCGATTCTTTAAGGACAATAGCGATGATATTATCTGTATAGATTAATTTTCGCTTGTTGTTGTATAAATACTAAAGTCATTTGTTGTTGCTGTTCCATGGAATTGCTCATTTGCTCATTTTCCATTTTCTCTCTCAGCACCATTATTTCTATTTGTACGTTTCGTAGAATCAGTTAAAGGTGATGTCTCTCCTAAAGTTTATAAAGATTTTCTACGTATCTCCTGAGCTTTTTTCCGGTTAGTTTCCGATTTAAATTCTTCATCTGCTAAATTGAACCTCTCCAGCAGGTCAGCTAAGGCTTCATCCACCTCTGTGATCTCTGGTGCTATGCCAGAAGCTTTGCCCTCATCTCTAAGATGTTGTCTGTAGTTTGTACACAGAGTATTGAAATGGTCACGAACTGATCTTTTTGTGACCATAAAGTTGGGTTCAGGTATTCCATTCAATACTTCAGCAATGTCTTCCCATATCTGCCCTTGTTCAACTGAACCGTGTTTGTGTTTGTAAGGTTCTTTAACCCAAATTTCTCTCAACATCAGCACGTTATGCTGCTTTGTCCATCTCATGGCAGAACTAGAAAAATCATGTTACTTTTTGCGTTACTTAGAGAACCTCTGATGGGTTTTCCCTTTGGTTTACACATGCGCAATAGATAAATAGATTCGTAAGTTCGCTAATGTCTGCTTGGTAACAAGTCATGTAAACTGTACATTAAATAGATCAATATCCAGTTTTTCCACTTGTCGGCTTTCATTCTTTTATAACATTCAGAGATGTGACCTGCAAATAAAAAAGTTATTGCATAATAATTGCAGGACATAGTTATGTGAGTTTTTCAGTACTGGTGAATTAAGTAATAAGTTAGAAATAATTTATCTAGTTTTTCTTGTTTTCTTACCGTCCAAATCGAACAGTTTTTTTAAAATTTGTGCATGCGTTTACATGAAACATATGTGTGCCATGCATGTAAGCGAGGAAACCATGTTTTTTTAAATGATAGAAATACATATCTGTAGATAAAAAAAAAGAAATTCCATAGAGGAAACTCGTAAATATCTGAAACTGTAACCATTCTTTTCTAAGTAAAAAGACATTCTTATTGTTTTGTGATTAGAAGAGTCAGGTATATACTAGTATCCCGTGAAAAAAAATTTTTACGGGTCCTACGGGTCCTACGGGTTGACGTCTCAAAAATGACAAACAGAAAGTACGTCAGTGTTATAGTCACCCCTTCGTCAATAACACGGACCATAAAAATGTATGGGATGGTTTTAACCCAGGTAAAACGTTTTCGAACATGCTGACTAAAAGGGTAAGCAAAAAATGTCATAGAATGATCAGCAGAAACATAAATGCACATGAAAAACTGCTGACAATACCACACCAAAAAAGTATCCTAAAATAGCATAAACAAACAAATTAATAAATAAATAAACCAAATAAAGGTTATCTTTAATCACTTTTGCAAAAGTGTATATCGACTACGTTAACAGTCCTCGAATGCGTTTCGATTGTTTAATCCATTTATTCTTGGAAATAGTAATTCTCGGTGAATAGCGAGTACATTGCATCTTTGAACGTAGTTGTGCAATGATAACAGTGATATGACTTCGTTAACAGTCCTCCAATGCGTTTTTATGGTTTAGTCCATTATTCTTGGAAATAATAATTCTCGGTAGCGAGTGCATTGCATCTACGTACGCATGCAGTTGGAATTATCGGATCTTCCGAAAAGTGAATTTTTAAAAATTGATGACATATTATTCGTAAGAGAAACCAAAGAATCTAAAAAAATAAATAAATAAAGTTAAGGTTGACTTTGAAATCCGACGTGTGCAGCCGACAATATATATTCAAACTAAACTTTCATTCACAATTACCTTGACAATGCTATCTAGACTATAGTAGATACGGTTATTCATAGGATACTGTCAAAAATGGTTTTTACCATGAACACCAAGTTGACCTCAATACTATACTATAAATCTAAAGAATCTGAATAAATATAAGGTAAAGATAATGAATAATCATCGATTGTTTGTGTCAGCAGTTAATCAATTTTGTTAGTTAAGAAAGAAGATGTGATTTTATTTACAGTTTGCTTTGTCATTAATGAACAGCTGCTCGTTTCCAGCCAATTTCTCAATTGTTCTATTTCTGCTGACATCAGCATATTCCATATAACAGTTCATTATCTTTAACACACAGACAATAAGCTCATTATCCTCAATAAACTAAATGAACTAACTTTTTGGAATAGTAATCTCTGGAACTGACAAAGAAGTTTTCTCTTAAACCATAACCTGTAATGTCATTTCACAAAACAGGCTACAGGATAGTAAAATAAAGATCAAAGGAAGTACGTAACAACTTTTATTTCAACTAAAAACAACAAACATTAACATAAATAACGATGGTATGGAACTACCATACACTGACCGTGAATAACTGATTAATTACCCTATGCATTTCTTGTTAGAAAAAGGAATTTCTGCACCTTGTGTAACAGAATCAATCTAAGTAAAAACAAAATTCTTAAAAATCCTTATTAATAGGCAATGGGCATTAGTCAACCATTCACAGGAGCAACTATTTAGATTTCTACCAGCCAAAGATGTTTTCCAAAACGCAGAAAATTAAATTTAATGAAAAAGCTTGAGCTCTATGTACGGTAGTTCCATACCATATAAAAACTCAACTATCTAAAATAAACATTCTCAACAAAAAAGTTGGTATTTAAACCTGAATATTTGGGTATAAAATTTTTTTTTAAGTTTTTGTTTTTTTTAAATTTTTTTTGAGGGGGGACGAACCTTTCGTGGTCTCGCCCCCCATTTTTTTCCACACCCAGAACGCGCGGTTAGACTGCAGTCCTGGGTGGGTTTTTCAGTATACGTTGAAATCCTGTCGTGTCACTATAATGTAAGAACAAAAAATGATTAGTAATGAATTATGATGATTAACTAAGATAATTAAAAGGTATCGAATAAAAGAATTAGCACATAGATAGATTATAATATTGACGCTGAGAATTAATATCTCCAAGAATAAATTCAATTGAGTTTTATGGGAAATATTTGTGTTACTTACAGCTGGTAGATTCTTTAGCCTCTTTTCGTTCTAAAAAAGACAGTGAAGCATTAATTAAAGGAATTACCACATACACAGATTAAAAATGTGCTTTTGAGGTTGAGAATTATTATTTCCAAGAATAAATTCAATTGAGTTTTATCAGAAACTTTTGTGTTACTTATGACTGTTTCCTTGTTTTGGGTTTTTTGTTTCTAAATAAGAAAGTGAGGCATTAATTTAAGAGATTAACACATAGATAAATGTAAAATGTGCTATTAAGGCTGAGAATTATTATATCAAAGAATAAATTCAATTGATTTTTATCAGAAATTTTTGTATTAGGGAAAAAGTCCTTACTCTCCAAATTTTGGGTAGATGCTCTTACTATAATATAAAAGAGAAACAGTATAAACACTACGTCTGCCAAAGTGCATTCTACACAGATTCAACACAGATCTACAGACTAAAACTGATGTTTTATGTAAAACAATTCATAACTCACAACTGCTGGGATTTTTAGCATCTAAACAGAAAGAATATTAGAAAGAAGGTTTCAATAGTGAACATGATAAGAGGCAACATGTGTTAGGGAAAGAATCCTTACTCTTCATATTTTGGACAGAAGTTGTTACTATAATGATAATAAGAGAAACAGTATAAATAACTTCATCTGTCACATGTATTTAAGTAAAATGTTAAAAAGGAAGATATCAAACCATTTTCTGCAGCATTCCCTATGAACAAAATATAATGAAATTACAATAACATGACTGATAAGCAAAACTTGGCTAAATGAAAATAAGAAGTTACCTTCTCCCAGTAGACCCTTCTCTTCTGAAATGAAAGGAGTAATTTAATATTCCCTAATAGTAATTCTAAATGACACTAAAGGTATTCCCTAAAATATAGAAGGTATGAATAGATCGTCTTTTCTTTTTCTTTATTATATTTACAGTTTTATTTTGAAAACTTACCAGTTTCTTCAAAGCCATCATGAAGCACTAAAATATAATACATACTCACATGGATTTATACTGCAATTAATAATTCCAATATATTGGAAAGCTCTATGTACTTACTAACTTCATCAGTTACATTAGGACCTGGAATAAAACAGTGAAAAATTAATTTTGTATTCAAAAACAACGGTATAAAAAGCATAGAAATATTTACCTTCATGTGCCACTGCCATATTTTTTTATTATATATTAGTTCACTAAAAAAAGAAGCAACTTTGAATTAATTTTCAGAAAGGTAAATGAATGAATGCCCTGACTTTTGGTTCATGGATGGTGCATGCAAGAACTTTTCATAATAAACAAAATTAAGATGCAAGAGACGAATGCATGCACAACCCATGGTAACAGAGTACACGACGTGAACGTAAGTCAATGGGACTTGTACTCCGCCTAAAAAACAAACATACAGAAATAAACTGTTTTTTAGGCAAAATAATTAAGTAACTATAAAAGCATATCTTTACATCCATATTTAGCATTGCAACAAAGAAAATGTCATTGAATTAACAAATTAACACTATAATATCAATCATTACAGTTGAGCAACATGACAGTATATATTACAATATAAAAGTCATGACGCTATAGAGGAAAAGCTGCTTTTAAACAACTGCAATGCAAATCACTCCCAAATGAGTGACGATACGATCAATGTACAACCGGAAACTGATATTTTTACTTTTCCGGTATCTTTGAAACTCATAATCCAAACCCTTTGCACATACCAAGTATATAGATGAAAACAAAAGATATGCAGAATTAAGTTACTGTAATACTTGTGGAAAGACGACATTTTGAGTATACATCTTTCCATTGATATAACCTTGTTTCCCAGTAGCAGCAACTTTGATTTTCACATTATCAAATGCCTTTGCTCTGGAACATGCTACATATAGTTGACCATGAGAAAAGCACGGTCTCTGCAAAAACAAGCCAATTTTATCAAATGTTTGACCTTGACTCTTGTTAATAGTGAAAGAGTAGGCCAAACTGATAGGCAATTGTCTGCGTTTCAATATAAAAGGCATACCTGTATCTGAAGGTGACAACCTGACGATACTGAACACGTCTTTCAGCATTATTGATTCGAAGTCGTTCATTTTCTGATGCGACATGCTGAATATCTGGTGACTGGATATTAACTTTTGCTGAAGCTGTTGGCGCCTTGCCTCAGCCACATCCTCGTGTGCATGCCGACGCTGAATAACAGAGCGTATTTGCTGCTGATCAGGTGGCTGAAGCACAAACTGGCCATTCCTAAAAACTGCTTGGAAGCCAGGAATAATATTAGTGCCTCTTAATAAACATCACAGTTCAGAAACACTAAAGAACAAAAAGAAAGAGATAGCTACCCACTGTGAATAAACAACACAAATCTAGGCAGAAGCAGAAGCAAACTGACTAATACGAAATAAAAAGAAAAAAATAAATATAAAATAAATAATCTTCAACAAACCTTTCTATCTAAGAACTAAAGTCTTTTGAAAATAAACTGCAAACTCAAAATTAAGGTACAAAAACGAACCTGGAATGCAGACAGAAAACGTGTTAGAAGACAGACAGGTTATATAAACATTAACAAAGGATAAACAGTTTTTGGGAAAAGAAAAAACAGGGAATAAACATGGAAAGTTGTAGCATTCATTCAACTTTAAAGTTTGGAAAAACCGTCGAAAAGTTTACCATTTTAAAATTATTATGAAAACAAATAAAGAGATCTCACCTCGTTGACGTATATTTTGCACGTATAAACAAAACAATCTCTCGCTCAACAACAGGGCAGCAACCAACCCAAATATGTACAAACAGAATGATCTAATTAAATAAATAATATATGATTAGCAAGTATGTCGCCTATTTTTAAATTTGAAACAAACGGTTTACCTGATCTTTCACCAGAGTGCATATCACTTTACTGGAAAATTAAAAATTAATTTCTTTACTTTCTCAACGAATTGGTTGCTATAGTTTGCCCGATTCTTGAAACCAATTTTGATTGGTTCAAAAGCATCACGTCAATCAAAACAATCAAAACAATCAAAATAAATGCGCATTGTATAGGTTTCCCGAAAGAATTGTCACACTTAGATTATGTATACCTGTATACGTGTATACTGATTACGTAACTTTAAAAAGTGTCTCTCTGCCTCTACCAGGTATTATGCACATTGTGTTGGTCTCCCGAAAGAAACAATTACATAACATTAAAAAAAGTGTCTCTCACCTGTACGTGGTTTTACGACGAAAAGGGAAAAAATAAGAAGGATTTGACCGTTAAAAAAAGTAAATATATCACTCTCTAAAATAAAAGTGGTATGCACAACGCGAATTAGTATATATAGATTATATACTTGTTTGTTTTTAGTGAAAACATGCCTTGAGATTCTTTGAGCCTTTCTAAATACTAACCTGATTTGTTTTGTTTTAATGTTTTGGTGCTATTTCCTATTTCCATAGGGTGAGGATTGTTTTAATCTCTGTGATGAAGAGCCGGCTTGTAAATAAATATGGTAAATGGATTTATGGAGGCCAATCGCAAAACTGTTTTTTCGAAAGCTCAAAATTTAACCATATTCGTATCTTTAATGTGTCTATTATTACGTTCTCTCCTTCTATTTGATCTTTGTTTCTCTATGTGCATGAACTTTGTGCTGTGTAGAATGATTTTCACTGAAAAAAAAGGGGATTCAAAAAGGAAATAGTGTTTTACTGTTGGACCAGTTTTTAAGTTATACTGTCAATTTTCTTTATTACTACAAATAGCTTTTCTAATCACATTAGCAAATTAAAACATCTTCCAACTGTCTGTAAATTCAAAACACTGCACATCATGTGATACAATACAAAAAGCTTTGGTTGAGTTAAGGTGACCTTACACAAAAGACAATATCTTGAGCAGACCTGTTATTTTTAAATTCTTTTGTGTATTTTCTATACAAAGAAACTTGGGGATTTCCACTTTCTATTTTTTTCAAAATTCTTCACATCACAAATGAAAGAAAGAAAAACATGCAAGTTAATTGAGTTTTTAAATTTAGAGAGAATTTCGTGTTTAATTAAAAAATTGTTTTCATGGCAAGCAAAAAACGGGAATTGAGCAAGAAAGCTTGTTTTGTGGTTGTGACAGTAAATATTACATCAAGAGATTCAGAATGTTTAGAGTTTATGAGAATATTTTATGCTATTCAGATGTAATCCAGTTTATATCAAATACATTATCAGTCAATTATTTTTTGAGAATGTCCTGGGGAGTACATTATTGGAAATCTGTTAGGGTATCTTGTTCATTATTTGTTACATATACATTTATTATGTTTATACTGGATGTAGTTTATAAAAGAAAGTGGAACTTAAAGTTCACACGGAAGGAGAGCAAAAGGCACGTGCTAAATGAATTAATAGAATAAAAAAACGTTCGATCAGAACGCTTAACAATTAAAAGAAGAAATTAATTTATTAAAAGAAAAGCAAAAAAACATTTTGTTTTGATATGATACTCTTTTTTTAGGTATCGGTTTTTAAACATTTTGATTGCTCAAAAAAAAGTCGGACAGTCGGGCAAGCATTAGGATACAACACTGGCAACCGAACATGCCGCCATGTTATTCTTTTTGTCCAAAATGTTTAATCAGTTAGTTTCGTTGTATTTAGTTGATGTATTGTTTTCAAAGCCAAGTCAACGATGGTCCTTGGAATATAAAATTGACAATAACAATAAAAGAAAATGTTATCCCTATTGGTTCACCAGCCAAAAAAGTTCGATTGGGGCTGCAATGTATTTGTTTCGCACTGACTTCGCACCCATAAAAAGAAATAATTCTCTCACAACTAAATCTACCATTTTGCGTGACATTCAGACAAACAGACGAAGAATCGGCTATGAATATATAGAAGCTTGTGGCATTTGATGTCAGTTATTTTTATGATCATGAGGAATCATTTCATTGCATCCCCAATCAAATGCGACGTTTTTGGTGAAATATATCAAGAATCAAAAGGGATAACTGACGTTTTTTAGGGTCCGCGTACAGGCCTAAAATTTGGTACTGCGGCTATGATATCATCAAAATCTTTGATCTATGATATCTCCATACATTTTTTTGATCAGTTTTTCGAGCTCTACAACATGGCTATACTTTACGTTTCCATTTCTAAATTTGAAAGGTTAAAAAGTTATAAAACAGTCATGTACTTCCATCAATTGCGGATACTGCAATTGCAGTATAAATTGATTGTCTTAGATGAGAAAACATTCACAAAAACAATACCACAACACCAACATGGCCACTTTCGCAACGTTCAGTCTGTTTGCGCATGGATACCCTTCTGGAGATAACAGCCTTGTGAGATAAAAATCCTCCCCGGCATACTCTATATATTGGAGATAAAAGATATTGGAGATAAAAGAAATGAGGGAAATATTCGATATCCTGCGATTGCGGGATATTTAAATGTGTGAAAAATAAGTATACCGCAATTGCAGTATTGTTACTATGCAATGTCTTCTTTTTTGATTCCATGTTCGATTACAAGTTAAATTCTTTGTTATTTCGCTCTCATACCGCTGACTAAAGCTGACGTATATATCGTGTTATCATCGCTGCAGTTTATTTTCTTATTTTATTATATCGTATTATTTCAAGTATTACCATCTATACAGAAGACGTATCATTCTTGTTTTTTGGATTTAATCAAGTAGAAAGTGAGTACTGTTACGTATTTTACAACCTCATACCCAAACCTTTACCATCGAAGCGGATACTAATAAATCCCTAGTGTGCCCGCTAGTGTACCATCCGTTTTTAAAATATTGACGGGAGGAGGGCTTCTTATCTCATTTACGCTTTGAGAAAATACTTTGATGGGGCGGGGTGAGTTTTTCCTTTTCTTTCTGACGTTGATGAAAATGTACGGCACTGGGGACAAAGTTGCGAAATCTTTTGTCTTATAACAGCATTTACATTTACTTTAAGTAAAGGTAGCTAGCACATTATTTAAGCACAATAGTGCTTTGTGCTTTTATTAGGTATATTTTTATATCATATATTTCATAAAATATTGTAAACTCCTAATAATAAATAAATCCCTCTCTCTCTCTCTTTAAGGAAAATGGATCTATCACTCGACACATTGGACCCTTATCAGCCAGTTTTTAGTCCACCTGATACAAACACGAATTTTCATGACTCGTTAACTGGTTTGTTAGCCTTACATGCTGGCACACCACCTACTGTCCATCAAGCACCAATAAATTCTACCTTTTACGATCAACCACCTACACATGACATTTCGAATGACCCACTCTCGCCAATCTTTGGACCACCACAACGGACTGTTTCGATTACAGAAAGTCAAGAAAGTCAAGGTATAGTTGATAGTTTGAAATTCTTAAATCTATTATATTGTGCGTGAGAGTATTGAGAGTCCATGGAGAAAACAAAACACTATTGCTGATAGCGGTGATATATTTTTAAATTTTTTTGAAGCTAATATTGGATAGTCTTAATAGTTTGTTTTAGCCCTCATATTCTTCTTGCTAGTGCCTTACAGTGCCCTCCTATGTATCCAAATCCTAGCAGGCCTATACTTTCATCTTTACGCTTCTGAGCCCACCTTTACCTATTCTTGCCTTCTCAGTATTTTTAGCTTGGTTTCTTTTGGTTTTTAATACTGTATATATTTTAATTCATCCCAGCATTTATTTATTTATCTATTTGTTTAGGTATAGCTGATAGCCAAGAAAGTGAAGAAAGTGAAGAAGAAATCGCAAAAGTTTTTGATGGAAGTGATGTTGTTCTTTAATTCTTCTGTATTTTTAATGACTGTAGAGCCACATGCTTTGCATTTTTTCTTCAACGAGTGATACGTTTTTTTACATGATTCGTTTGAACATATGCGATTGATACTAATTTGTAGAGCCTGAACTTTTTGATTGATGATTGCTTCATCGTTATCCTTCGACAGAATATCAAATATAGCAGCTACAAATTTAAAACGATACACACGGAATACGGAATGTGCTTTTTCAATTTCTTGTTCCATTTTTTGGTGAAGATCTGGTAAACATTCTATCGGTAGACGTTTTTGTGGTTTCAAATTAATGTCGTTTTGTATAGCAACCTCGGCTGAAGGCAATATTTGGATTGCCGTTGTTATAATATCAGCAGATTTATTTTTTTTGCACTTACTCGATAGTTTTTAACTATATATTTACCAATATTATCAAAAAAAATATCAATGGTACCCGGCATGCATAGAATCGGTTGACTGCCTTGTAGTTGTATCCAGTTGCGATATGTAGTATATCCTGCACCAGGTGACGTTTTTCCATTGGCCACTGATACCGATTTTGATCCTGAAATACAGGATTGGATCAAATTTGCCAGAAATGAATGTGGTAAAACTAGATTGAAATTTCTTAAGTAATAGCACATTTCAATTGCACAAGCGAACGCATATTGAACCTGTGAAGATTCATTATCATAATTTCGACCAGACAAACCACACAAGAAATTTAGCAGAATTCGGTTCCTTTCTCTTACAAACTTCTGTATGTCTAAGTTCATTAGAATGTCAGGATTTTTGTAAAAACTTTCAATGCATCATCCATCTTCGTATATATTCTGACTGAGTCTTTTTCCTAAAGATAACGTGAATGTTTCCCAAAGCTCCTCTCTTCCTTGAAGTAATTCATCTGTGGTTGAATTTTCGACAATATCAATTAGTTCTTTCAACAGGGATGACAAATGGTCTTGAGATAGATTATTACTAGTATCATCATTATTAATTTGTTCTTCAATGTTGTTTTGGTCATTATCGTTGTTTTCCTCAATAAATCCCTGCTGCCGTATTAAAAATGTTTTGTAGCAAGAAGAACATAGGAAATTTGCCCTATTTGATAGTAAATTCTTTGTTCTCATTTTGTCAAGTATGGCTACTTTAAATCGTTTTGAACTGTCTATTTTCACGGCGTTTTCAATGTTGTTTTCGCTCCACTGGCTATGCATTAAGCATCTGCATTGTCTTTTGAACTTAAGCGTTGACGATCCACTGTATCAGTGGTCCATATCTTTGGCCTAACCACGGAAAAGGTAAGTTAAACATACGTACAAAACAATGCATCAACAGCCACGGGTATATTCCAGGCTATAATTACAAAATACTTTCTCTGGGGAGATGTTTTACGGCAATAAAAAGTATGTTGTCTATAGTTTCTTGTGAAATTCAGATAAAACAAGAAAACAAATTACTTATAATGTACTGTTTGATTACTTCGTTTCTGTATCACAAAATCATAATTCTAAGTAAAAATCTACAAATATTCACAATTGCGAGTCATACGTCATACCATTACGGAAACTGAAATCAAGTGTGGCGGAGAAGAGACAGCTTTCGTTTTTCATCTCGCATAATTATCCCGCAATTGCAGAACGTATCCCGCAATTGCGAATTCTGGGTTCTGCAATCGCGGGATATAACAATACTTCAAAATTATATACCGCGATTGAAGTATCCCGCAATTGATGGAAGTACCTGACTGTAAAAGGAAAGGCTTAAAACATACAAGAAGTTCAGGTCATCTACAATTGCTTTTAGTACCACAAGCAAAGTCGAGAAGTTCTTTGGAGCATACTCTGTGAAATTATTTGGAGCACTCACTCACGGTGTGTCTCAAAACTTATTCAAGGCCTGACAATGCACACAAAATATTCCAGAAAACGATTTATCAGAAAATATTCTTAAATTGTTGATGTGTGACTTACAGCAAAGTGAATTAAAGGTTTTCCATTCACAGGCACTGAAATTCTAGTTTTTAAAAGTTGTTTATAATGTTGATGGTATATCAAAACAAAATTGCTAACCTTAATGATCTGTATGCCATGATTTGTTTCCAGATAATGCAATTACATAATGAACAGATCTTTTCTTTGCTAGCCTCTAAGAATAAAGTGTTTGGTTTTTCTTTTGTCATGGGAAACCTGCCATTTAAGCATGAATGCCATCTTAAGGACGACAACTATTTAGTTCTCCTGTTAACGCAGAATTCGTTAAACAATATGGTATAACTCTGTTTTAGATGGTCTTTTTGATTGTTTTTGCGATACAAGCTTTACAAAAATTAATCCAATTAAAGTCTTAGCTGCACATGCGCTTATATCATTTGTATATTTTCTGACGTTAGTTGTGGACAAACTCTTCAGTAAATTTGATATTTGGTTTATGTGTTTGAATAGTTGTTTGGTCTGGAGTGATTACAAGGTTTTCATAACAGTTATACTTAATTTATGAGTCCACAATAGTGACCTCAGCAAATAAGTGGCTATTGAATCCCTCAGGTCCGTCAAATTCTAACTTATATTTCCGGTTTAATTCTGTGGAAACATAATGTATCAAATCCTCATCCATTGATAAGTACTTGGTGTATAATTTGGCCATTTCAGGACTCTGGTTATCCAATATATCCAAGTTGTCTGCCATAGTAGGATCACCTCCACTTTTAAAGTAAAGGAATTGATTTTTTGGAGAGATCTTTTGATATAGACATCAAGATATCTAGCATCTTTTGATCCATAACAGCTTTGAATGAAGTTTCAGCTTTCTTAAGCAACTTCTCCTTTTCCATTCCTGTATGGGTAAAGTTTTGGTTAATTAATCCATTCAATAAAAAGGCACATAGCAGACGGAACGTGATATCATACCTTTCTTTTTCTTTCACTAAAAACAACAATGGCAAAAATAAGAACATGCAGTTATACTGATTTTGCAATCTCTATGAGGCGATAGTATCGTAGAAACCTTTCTTTGCATTATTACAGCAAGCTTCACAGAACTTCTGGTTCTGTGGTTTTAAATCCCTGTGGTTTTAAATTCAGTTTGGAGCAAAAAGAAACAGCATTCGCAGATTCTACTTCTTTGTCCAACCACATTTCCAATTTGGTGGGTTTTTTTTTGCTCAACCAAAGCACTAGCTTTACTAAAGAAGACTCCAGGACGACGTCATCATCGTGATCTGAACAAAATCAAAGCCTATCAGGTACAGATTACTTCGCGTGATGTTGTCGTAGTATCAGTAATAAAAACCCAGCCGTCAAAAAGTGGTTTCAAAGGGGTTTTTAATAGGTTTTTGAAGCAGTTTTGAAGAGTGTTTTTTATGTCTCAAATTTTTGTATTGGTATTTTTGCATTCTTTCTTTCATTCATTCTTTTTCAACAAAAACCTCTGCAATACGATAGGCAAATACGCTCGATGAGGAATCCGACAATGATTCCGATTTATTGAAGATCTGAAATGAAAGGATACACTGGCAAACATGCTGCCAAGTTCAAGTTCTGCCACTGCTGTTTTTTGTCCAAACTGTTTAATCAGTTAGTTTCTTTGTATTTAGTTCATGTATTGTTTTCAAAGCCAACGTAGTCCTTGGAATATAAAACTAACAATATTAATAAAAACAAAACGTTATTCCTATTAGTTCATCAGCCAAAAAAAAAGTCATGTTCGATTGGGGTTGCAATGTATTTGCTTCGAACTCACGTCGCACTCAAAAAAAGAAATAATTTCACTCACAACTCAATCTACCATTTTGCATGACTTACAAACAAACAAACAACTCGAAAAACTGATCAAAAAATGTATGGGATTGTTCCGCTACGATCAACCGTTACAGAAATATCATCGTTCAAAGATTTTGATGACGTCGCTTGCAGCCCATGTTCAGGATGCCTCCCCCAAAAGAGTTCACAAAAAATATAATGGCATGGAAAGAGAGGAATCAAGAAAAGAACTGAAGAAAATTTATAATTCAACATTTATAATTCAACAAACATGAAACAAAAAAACAAAACATAAAAAACACAAACACAAACATTTAGTATGGCCGCGGCCTGTGGTTATTGCGGTTCTGCCCCTGGCCCTTACCGCAGGTTTGGTCTGGAGGGAGAAAAACCCCTCCATGCAGCACCCACGAACCGAGGGTGGCATCGGTGGTTGGTCCTCCTCGGGCCAGCTGTTCCCGCAAGAACCTGGTATATACTGCAACTATAATAAGAAATTATCCTTTGTTAATAATTGAAGAAGGTTAAGAAGATAAGAAGGTTATTTGAATTCTGATTTGCAGGTCCAGCTCCTGGCCATCGTCAATTTGTAAATTTTCTAAATTATGGAATGAATTAGAAATCACATATCTACACATTAAAACCAATTATAAAAAATAGGAAACGACTATAACACCTACTTACGAAGCAGCCGCTCCATATCTAAAAATAAAAAAAAAATTTAAAGGAGAACAGAAGTCAAAAAAATTTTTTTTTGAAATTGTTGCCTTTTATTATCACAAAGTCACTGGTAAGGTTTTTTTTCTTCCAAATAATTATATTTTGCCCAGAAATAAGCTTGGAAGGGACGCCATTGCTCAGATTTTTGTTCTCGTTGCCGTATGATTATCACTTATCGTGGCATAAGCAGGCTTATCATTATTGCTCATATTAGTATAGATTATTGAGTCACTGCGCTGGGAGTAACTTCTGACATCCGATTTAATGGATATTTTTTACGTTTTCTTTTTATTCTTTTTTCAATTTTGTGGTAATTACATGGTGATTCAAAGATCTTAGGTAAGTGATGCTTCTTATAGGTTTTTTGTTACTTTCTGAGTGTTTTTCCGCTGAAAGTGTTTGCACAACGATTCCATGTATCCTCACATTTCATGTTGATTGGTATTAAGAAATTAAAAGGTATTTGAAAAAATCACTTTAGTGGCTTAACTCTTAATTAACTCTACTTAAATTTCAGCAAGATGAAACTAGTAAAATAAGTTTTGAAGCTAAGTTCGCACAAGTTTATTTTTTTTCTGTCTCCTTTGGTAAATAAATTTTCTTTTTATGATTAGTACCATTGTAGTTATGAATAATTAATGAGAAAAAAAGTAAAAAGGTCGCTCTCCACCGTGTCTTTATATTCTTATAGACATGCCGACCTGCATTGCGTATGGGTGTGGAAATGCATCAGGATAAAAAAGCCTTTATTTTGTACCAAAGCCAAATAGCGAAGAAGAAAAAAGATGTGCAGCTAGATGGCTTCATAACATCGGCACTGGTTGCACTGTAGACTCGTTCACATTTACTGGCAACAAACGAGTTTGTGAAGACCACTTCCACCCAGAATAATGACAACATGAAGAATATTGTTTATAAGCCATAAATCGAAATTGCCTGGAAAAGCAAAAATGAGCATAATCTGTTACAATGAAGGAGAACACTTTTTTCGACAAAACTCCTTCATGAATAATTAATTAGTTGCAACTCTTTATTTAGGAAAAAAAACGTTGTTGTAAATATAAACGACCACGTGTATGTGAACTACGAAAAAAATATTCAATATAATTTAATAAAATCAAAGTAAGATAGTCAGGTAAACGAAGCACTTTTTACTTATAAACTTGACAAGCTTGAATTTTTTTGGTATCTCCGATACTAAATGAATGCTGTGCTCAAAACAATTTCATTTAAACAAACTGTTTGAAACTCCTCGTGTTATAACTTTCTCCAACTTCGAAGCCAGCAATTCACTATATTCTTTACAGCACTTTGATTCAACTAAATACAGCATTATGCCAACGTAAATTTTCCAGTCGGCCGGTGTCCATTTCATCCTCACTAATTTCTTCGCTAACTGAATCATCAGAGTCAACTGCTTCAATTAGTTCTTCCTTGGAATATTCTGGCTCACAAGTGTATCCGTCATTGTCGCTAATATTTGAAAGATTTTCAGTTTCCTCTTCAGAGCTGCTCATTGCAAACGTTTACTGAGCTTAAATAAATTCATCTAAGCCTGGTGACGTCATTTCATAAATGCAAATGGCGGCGACCGAAAGAAAGAAATTAGTTCTTTTTACCTATTTTTCATACATTTTGGGAAGTTTTAATGTTATTTCATGATTTCTTATGTGTCTTAGCAAAGATTTCTGAAAAAAAATTTTTTGACCTCCATTCTCCTTTAATAAGCAACAAAAATATATTATATTTTTTAGAGAACCATAGAAATATTTTGCGAATGAAAATGGACATACCTATATTATTGTTATTATTCAAATTTCGAACTGAAAAGAAAAACAAAGATTTAATGAAGCAAATTTTAGAATTGAAATCAGTATTCATAAAACAAAATGAAATTATCATAGGTGCTTACATAACGCCGCAACTGCCGCTTGGACATTATTGTCCTGGAGATTATTATTTGCCATCTGAAAAAGTAACGATAATTATATTGTTAAGACTGCTTTTTTCTTGGACATGCAGTCACTATGTCATTAACAAGTGATAATACAAACGTTGACTAAAAGTATTCTAGGTGTTAAAGGTACAATATTCCATATGACAACATGAATGAGATACAGAAAAGCAACATATAACGGCCAATACGTTTAATGCTAATTTAGTCTGTAAAAGAGAAAATATTGGACAATAGTTCAAGTTATATATTCTCAATATATATTTACAATGTATAATCAGATAAATATGAAATCACTTTAAACACTTTTATAGAGAAAAACTGTGGATCAAGTTACTTCTTATAAGCATGTTCTCAAGTTAATTTTTCTCAAGAATATATGAAACACATGTGACTATTATACCGACTCCAGGGGAAAAACTCCTGGTTATCCCAAGCCAAAGGGGATTGATTAAGTCTATTGTTCCAGAAGAAACCGTATAGATAGAGTGGGGGATGTCACTGAATTATAAACAAAACCACTTATGAACATGCAGCCATGTCTAACTTCCTAACTTTCTATTATCTCAATAAACATAGACCAATCTCTCAAGTGCAACAAAATTTCATCTTTCTTCGCATTAAGCTGATATGTATTTTCTAAACATATGAAATTAAGTTGTGCTCACAACATGAACTTGTGAAAAAATCTAACTGAATCTACTTTCAATTTGTTAGCAAAGCCTCAAGTTAGGAGGAATATTTTCAAAAGATTTCTTACCCAAGTGTCTCAATCCAAAGCTACACAACATGCAAATTATTTGTAGAGGTTTACGCTTTGTCTCATTATCTAAAAAAGAAAAGAAAATCTAAGAGAAATGCAGGCACAAAAAATAGTAATGGACTATCAGGTTTAAAAAGGAAAAGAATTGTAAGCCAAACATTCATACCAATTTTTAAAAGAAACCATGCAGTTCAACATGTATGGCCATATGTTACTGTATAACAATGATAAAACTGCCTTTTCAATGAAATCAGAATCTCAAAAAAAGAGAATAAATTACAATATGTCACACAAACAATGGCTTTTTGCCCCTTGCCTACCCTCCTCCACCCGGCTCCATGCCGCTTCCATATTTTCCCAAAATCTATTCAGTCTTCAATCTACTCAAAGTTCAAGGAAATCTAATCTAATGCTATATACTAATCATTTGGCATATTCAATCTAATCTATTTAATGTAAACTACTCTAATTTCTAGGTCATCTAATCTAATGCTATACTCATTCCATGTAATTCAATTCAATGTAATTCAATTCAATGTATTTCAATTCAATGTAATTCAATTCAATGTAATTTATTTCAATGTAATTCATTTCAATGTAATTCATTTCAATGTAAACTGCTTTAATTTCAGTATTATTCAATTCAATGTATACCAATTTAATTTCCAAGTAATGTAATGCAATGCCTCCTCATTAACCTTGCGTAAAGTTTCAATTCAAAACATTTAATATCAATTGCACAAATATTTTTGCAAGGTAAAAATATTCATAATACCTGTTGGTAAACTACATTTCTAGTGTAGCATCTCTCTCTAACATAGCCTTGCTGCAAAGTTCTACAAACCTTTACTTTCACCGCTTCAAAGCGCCGTGTTCGTGAAAATGCAACATACAGTTGACCGTGACTGAAGCAAGGCCTTTGCATGTTAATACCAACCCGTTCAAAAGTCTGACCTTGACTTTTGTTTGTGGTAATTGCGAAGGACAAACGGAGAGGAAATTGTGTATGCTTCAGCTGAAACGAAAGGTTGGTATCGTTGGGACACAATGTTACTCTAGGAATGAGCACCCGATTTCCAGCGGAGATACCCATCAGCACTTCACAATGAAGGATATTCTTTCGGAGATTACGGATGACTAATCGGGTGCCGTTGCATAAACCGTCCTTCAACGATAAATTTCTCAGCAGCACCACTATACTGTTGACTTTCAAGTTCAACCGGTGTGGAGGCATTCCAGAAGGAGTAAGCGAATTGATGAACTCCATCGGATACAGGTCAATCTCTTCTTGCTCATCAGAAACAACAGAATCGGCGCTAAAGTACGTGGCTGTTTCACCAGGCATTCCCTGAAGAATCCGTTCATTAATTACTAAAGCCTCATCATTGGTTGGTGTCAGAATTACACGACTCGACATATCCTCTCCTCCAGCATCACTAAAAATAGAATGGACGATATCATTATTTTTGTGCACAACACATTCGTGTGGAATTTCGATGGAGTCTTTAAATGGCTCATCCACTTTTTCGGTATCGTCCACTTCCTAATTCAAGTAGGAATTCTGCAAATCCCCTTTCCCCAGGTGCAGCACTTACGTTGACATTTAGATGAAAAATTTGCACTATTGGCCCCAAGACAGAGCTCTTGATGCATGCTTCCACTATCTGAGCTGGTCTGCCTCTTTTCACTACTGGAAGAGTCTGTCTAAAATCACCACCTAAAAGAACAACCTTTCCAGCAAAAGGCACATCACTGTTACAGATATCTCTGAACATTCTATCAATAGCCTCAAGTGCATGCTTAGGAATCATACTTGCCTCATCAAATATCAAAATATGCTTACTACGTAAGAAATCGGCATGCCTACTGTTAGGCTTGACGGTTGCATGTTGAATTTTCCAATACTGGAACAGGTAATTTAAAAAGAGAATGGACTGTCTTACCATTTTGTAACAGTGTTGCTGCAATTTCAGTCCATGCACACGTACTTACTGATAGGTTTCTTCCAATAACCTCGCAAATGATGTAATTGTACGTGAAAGTTTTACCTGTTCCAACGGGTCCATCAAGGAAGAAAACTTTGGCATTATTATTGTTGTTTGTTGCCACTGCATCTAGGACTGCATCAGCAACAGCAAGTTGGTCAGCATTCAACGTGTTCCTCATGTTGATAGCCTCTTCCCTCATTTCATCAGCATTTGGTAGATCGCCAGCAATAGCTTGTTCAAAAGCAGGTAAATCAAAGTCAGTAACAACCCTACCAAATTGCTGCAGGACTTCCTGAATTTTAGCAAGAGCTGACTGCTCTGCTTGTACTTCTGGCTGGTGTCTCAAAAAATCTTCAATCATGTGAGCACGGAATCTTTCCCACAACTCAGCTGGATTGCTTGGCTCACCATGGATCAGAATGAAAGAGAACCCTTTGCGAATTTTACAGGGAGTTGCTGATTCGCCAAGTTCTTCCATGGTTTGTATTCACAAATTATCGTCATCCAATAGTCCAAGTGAAATACACGCTTCCCTAAAAGATCTATATAAAATCCCATTAACAGTTCTAAGGAAGTTCTAAGGAAGTCGCACCAGGAACATGTAACAACAGCATATACGTAAGAAATACCTTTCACCCTGCCAAATGCTATTGTACATTTTACTTACAATTTTTTCTGCTCCACGCTGCCGTGTCACCCACTTATGTTGTCGTGTTTGAAACACGTAATGGTGGGTGATATCAGGATATAAATATTGACGTGCCCGTTCGTCAACACGATTTAATTCGAACCAAGCAGTTAACTTAGTGTGCTCCTGTCCTCTTTCCAGTGCTGCTTGTTCCTGTCCTTCTCTGAAAAAAATCTGCTGCTCATTTGGAAGGTGAACAGGAAGTCGTAAAATTGCATGACTTTGAGTGTGCGTTGGAAAAGAGCATAAACGCCACACAGCTTCTGGAGCAGATACATACCTCGCATCTAAAAAAGTTTTGATTTCGTCGTGATCTATTCGCTCATTGATTTCAATATGAGCAGTATCGTGTCCTTTGTAAATGTATTTGTACAAATACTTGACACTTTTAATGGAAACGCAGGCCTCTAGGTTTTTATGTGCATTGTACTTTTTGCTGAGGTAAGGATTGTGTGGGACGATCCATCTGTTGTCAAGATCCATATTCCGAATTCGAACAGTTCTTCCGTCATCTGGTCGGTGATATAAAGGATAGCCGTCCACATTTAAAACAGTTCCATTGTTGAACTGCTTTGGAAAATTTTTGCTGCACTGACCATCTTGCATACACGGTGAAGAGACATTCAAATGGCCACATGGACCATGGACCATGCAGGATTTGACGATTTCATAAAGTTCTGGTTCCTGATCGCGATTTGGAATTCGTGCTGACATCAATGAATCAATGTCATCACCATTGCGCAACTTAAATTCGTTGCCAAGATGCAACAGTATGTGCACATGAGGCAAAACCCTTTTCTGAAATTCTATAACATCCACCTGTGCTACAGATACACCTAGAACAGAATCTTTGATAATATCGTTTTTAAGAGTTTCCAACTTCAACTTAAATACTCGTGCAACCAGATCCGGCCTATCTGATGCGGTTTGACCAGGCAAAAGATTTTGAACAATTTCAGGCCACTTAGGATTGCATGTAAAAGTTAAAAATAAATCTGGTTTACCTTGTTTTGAAACTAATGCCATGGCATCTAGGTACAATTGGTGCATATTTCTAGGTGAACCTAAAAGGTAGATGGCAATACAACGATATTACCCGCACGGAGGTTTCTTTCATGAGCAGCTTCCTCTAAATAGTCCATCAAGCCTGTGTAGCTATCCGCCCGTAATTGTTCTTGGTTCTGGCGTATGAAGTTGAGTCTCGCTCCCTCCACTTTGACATAGCTGTCAACAACAAACTGTTGAAATAGTTTTAAATGTAAAGCCGAAAATTCACGTCTAATGGCAATACAATAGATATAATACTGCAGCTGTGTAATTTTATACCGCCTTTCCGTTGCATGTTGTTGTACGTGATTCATGTTTGGACCCCATCCAGGATCACCTCTAGGAAAAATCATTGGATACATCATGGAGTCAATGTTTGTAGAAGTATAAGGAATATTACGCAAGGGCTGATCTCTTGGATAAACTACAATATTTTTGCCAGCAGCATACAGTTTAACTGCCAATTTGAGACCATCAAAACCTGACAGTGTAAACCTTGTTAAATTTGTTTGGGACAGTGAGCATTTAGTCACGTGATGACTCGTTCTTCCAAACACTTTTATAAGAATTTTCACCAATAAGTTTGATGGTCTCATATTGGCAGATAAACATACTCGCAGGAGGTGCACCATCGTTACCAACACTGCTGCAACCTCTTCGTGATGTGGAGCATTGTATCTCCTCCTGTCTTCACCTTCACGCATATACATACCCACTACCGAGGTTGCTCTATTTTCGAAAAATGCCCTTTCTTAATCTTCTTTTTCGACCTGAGCCAAGTTACAATATGCTGCGGCATAAAGTGAAACTCTATTAATGACTGTTTGTATTTGCTCCATCAAGTCTCTGTTGCAATCCGCATTAGAAGGGTTTTGCATACGGATGTCAAGCGAATTAGCAGCTTCTATAATATACAGTTGGCTAAACATAGGCACTTGGTTTTCATCAGCATGGAGTGCTCCATACCTATGTAACAGTTGTCTACATATCCTAAAACATGGAAGCCCATTTCCTGGGGGCGGACGTAGATTAGCTGACAGAAGCAAAACTAAATGCATTTTTATTAACTCTAATACACTTACGGAAGTGCAGAATCATCAAGTAAAAGGTTCCGTAACTCAGGCGGATAATCTAATAAATTCGGAAGTTGTACCTTACCATTTGTGCAACATTTAAAATTAGTTTCATGGTCAAACTTGATTGCTCCACAATGTTCACATAAAACGTTAAATTCACTTAAAGAATGAATGTCAGGTAAATTATTGTTTTCAATGTCAATCCGTGCAGCATTTAAAAAGCGCACCCTGCGCACTCATCTGTTTCGGACATATGCTCTTTGGTGTTGTTGGGCATCAGTTGCATGGCGAGCAGCAGCTTGTTCGGGTTGCTCGTTATCTCTTAACGACCGCTGTCGGTGAGCTTGCACTTCAAGTCGAGCAGCAACTTGCTCAGGTTGCTCGTTATCTCTCTAACGACTGCTGTCGGTGAGCTTGTGGTAGGAGTCGAGCAGCAACTTGTTCCGGTTGCTCATTAGCCCGTCGCTGTCCTTGAAGTTGTGCATCCCTCTCCCTTCTCAATTGAGCACGAATCTCACTTTGATTTGCACGGTATCTCCTTTGTCGTTCAGCATTTCTAATGCGACGACGTTGTTGAGGGTCATCAGCAGGGGGTTGTTGTTGTTGTTGTTGATGATGATGTTGTTGCCATGCATCAACTACATCTCTATCAAATTGTGATCTAGGCAATGCAAACCTTTGAGGGATTCCATAGTCATGATCAGAATTCATAACTCGTTGGGAAAAAACTCAAACAAAAGAACAATCTATTCAGGAATATATAATTTTTATTATCACCACAAAAATAAAAACACAACAGGCCTTGTCTTTTTTGTCAGTTTACCTAGCTAAATAGACAACAAAACACAAAAAAAGCAAACACAACTTTCCTTTTTTGTCTTTAGGCAAACGAAATGATCGTTTTTTCTCAACTTTCTTCACTTTCTTTTTGCGCAAATATATGAACCAAAAGTGTTCAAAGCAAACCTGATCAGTTTCCAATTGTTGCCATGACATTGAACGGGGGTTAACAAACGCTTAAAAGTGGATTCACTAAAGGTCATTCTTAAGTATTGTGGAAATATTAAGTTATAAATTCACTTATATTACTCATGTACATATATTTCAGTTAAAAATATTACAATTTCATGCAATTATCGCTATTTTTTAGAAGGCATTTTTTTCCGTTTATACCCCCTAATTTTCTTTAGATCTCCGCGATTTCTCTGTTGCAGATCCCCGATTTCTTTCGAAGCTCAATCTACCATTTTGCGTGACTTACAAACAAACAAACAAACAGAGAATCGGCTATTAATATATAGATTTCGTGAAAACATTTTCACTGGGGTGCTGTTTCTTTTTGTAAACAGCGCAAACATCATTAACATTCAATTTGGAAATGAGACGTTGCTTATTGAGACGTAATTCATGAGGTCTATTCAATTTGCACTATTCAAAGGGAAGTTGCTTTAATTATTTATATTAACATTATATTAACATTATTTATTCCCTTTCTGGCCAGGGGCATTTTTTAATTCATTGGACATCCAGGTCTGTATATCCTTTTCCGTCGAACCTGGATACTTTTGCGTAACGGCGTCTAAAATGACAAAATCAAAGAATCAATTTTATAGTTACTTTAGGTAACTTTATTTCAAGCCAAAATGCTTAAGTGTACATTATCAATGATCACACAATATGTGCACGTTTCTGTCAAGCCAAACTTGTTGTTGCCTCCTTTTAAATTGCATTAGGACAGAAAGTTAACTGTGAATAGACTAGATCAGAAATGAAACATATTCTTTTAACAAAATAGGAAAAATGAGGAGAAGAATTTGCATAAATTTGCATGATTTAACGGACATACCGATTTATTATTTGTTTGATGGTGTCTTGATAGTCTGTGCCACCAACTTTTTTAAGTTGTCTTATCTGTAGATAATTGAAAATAAAAATTAGAACAAGTATGAACCATAAAATTTTGTAAATATTAAATACTTGCATCTCCAATCGTTTTTCTTTATTTGCAAGAACTACTACTTGTTGCAACATGTCATCCATGGAGCTTACAGCTGTTATAACCATTTCATTTTCATTATTGCTGAAATTGATTTAACTTCCTGTTGAAGGTTAAAAATTGCCTTCAGCAATTTGTTTTGCATTTCCAAGGCGGAGTTTTGTTGTGCATGTAATGCATCAACTTTATCTAGGAAACAAGATATCCAGAATTCATTAAAAACACATGTTTTTAGTTACAAACACATTTAAAGAAACAAAAACAATTTTCACGAGAGAGATTTATACACACCCAGCATTTCTGAAATAGAATTTATGTATCTACATGACCAAGTACTTAACAGATTGTACAATTGTAATGAGAAAATTACTCTGATGGTGTTATATCAGGATTTTCTCAGCGGAATTTCTTAGGTGGATTACTCCGATGTTGACTAGAGCAGAGTCTTACAAATTGTACCATTAATTGGGAGAAAATAACTAACATTATATTATCTTGCATGCGTTTATTCTGAACTGAGTGAGTCAATGGCGACCTAAAAATCAGGCTCTGGGATGATTTTGGATGTTAAGCAGTTTGTATGTTATTAAGAGACATTTAATAGTAAACAGAATGGAATGTTTTACAAAATTTACAAAACAAAAGATACTTGCATTGCTGTTACGTGTTTGCAATTAGTGATGGATGGTCTATCAAATAAAGGGCGATAATAATTAATATGATAAGATAATATCACCTTAAAACCAGGCTACAATTGTGAGGAAAACTTTATTCAAACAAACTAATACTTACTGAGGGGGTGTTTATATGGAAAATATTTATCCCGCTTAACCGAGGCCCTCGCTTTAGCGAGACAATTTTTACCCCGTGTTTATATGAGTTTTTTCATCCCAGTCAGGCGGGATGAAAACATTGTCAAGCAGAAGCGTGAAAATTTTGATTTTCAATATGGCGTCCCACAACTTTCGTTTTCCACTAGTATTTTTAACTATAATGAATATGATTGCTACACTGACATTACTTCTGCAACTGCATGGAGTTTTGCTTCTTTGGACTGTTAATCAAAAAAGAAAGCAGCAAGCAACCTTGTACCAGTTGTTGATTAACAGGAAGAAAACGCTGCACAAAATCAGAATGGCCAGAAAAAGAAAAGTTGTCAGGAAAAAAAGGAGTTGTTGGTTTCAATCAGGGAGAACAGATTTATGGTGGCAAAACCTTTCCAAATGAATAAGCCCAAAAGACTGGTGGAGAAAAATTTTTAGATTAAATAAAACATCATTTTACGAACTGGTTGAGCTACTTCGACCTTACATTTCCCCAAATCCAATCACACCAAACAAAAGAGCTTTACCTGCTGACAAAAAGCTTGCCATAACACTGTATTACCTCAAAGATTGTGGATCACTGAATATGACAGCTAATACATTTGGCATTGCTATTTGTACAACTTCAGCAGTTGTACTTCAAGTTTGTAGTGCAATAACAAAATATGTTGGACCAAAGTACTTGACTCTTCCTGGTAACACTGAAGAAATGCAAGAAAGAGTTTCTGAATTTGAAGCTAAATTTGGCATGATACAGGCATTCGGGTGCATTGATGGAACCCACATACCTATTGTTTCTCCAACTGAACATTCACATGACTATTATTGTTACAAACAGTTTCATTCATTAAATGTGCAGGCTGTTTGTGATTATAGAGGCAATTTCATGGATGTTGAATGCATGTGGCCTGGCAGTGTCCATGATGCTAGAGTTTTTTCAAACTCTTGGATTAATAACAGGCTACGTAATTCAGATTTACCACACACATTTCAAACTTTAAGCAAGAACAATATCAAGATTCCAAATTATTTAATAGGTGATCCAGCTTACCCCCTTGTGCCCTTCTGCATGCGTGAATACAGTTCATGCAAATCAAACCAAGAAGTTCTTTTTAATTCCATGTTAAGAAGTGCCAGAAATCCCATAGAATGTGCCTTTGGGAGACTCAAAGCTCGGTGGCAAATTCTTTCAAGGAAAATGGATCTGAAGTTGGAAAACATTCCAACAGTTATATATACATGTTTCATTCTGCACAATTTTTGTGAAAAGCATAACGTGAATGTTGATGAAGAACAAGTAAAAATACAAATGGAGCTAATGAAAACAAATGAATCAAATTTCAAAAATTTACCAGACCCAATATGTGTTGATGGTGAAGGAGAAGTGATTCGCAAAGCTTTAACAGAGTACATTCATGAACAAATTTCTTAGATGATATCATTGTAGATCCCAAATTTGCTATGCAAAGAGGAAGTTTGTTAAAACTCAAGTTATATATATTTAACACCTGCTTGGATGTTCATACATATAATGCAACAGTCTATGAAAAGTAAACAGAAAAACTATGTATATAGATATTATATATACTGTAATCTAAAAGATAAAAAACGAAAGAGTGACAGTTTATTTAAAGTACTTTTGTTTACTAATTTTTCATCAGTATCTTCAAGAGTTTAATATAAACAAATGTTTTTGGTTCTATTACATTCCATTTTTTGAATTACTTGAGTTGTCATTAAGTAAATGACTTAAGTATCCCATTTGTTGATCTGATGGTACTGGATTATAACCATGAATATTTTGATAAAAATGGTTTTGATGCATTGAGGAGTGACCTTGAGCTATTTGCGGTGAATTACATATTGTTCGAGACAGCATCTCCATTGAAGTGCACAAACTTTTACTCAAATCTGTCATAGATTTGGTTATTTCTTTGATTGAGTCAGAAAAACTTTGATTTGATTCCTTAATAGCCTGTACCATATTGTAACGAAATTCACTTTCATTTCATTTATAAAAACTTGATCTCGCTGAGCTGAAGATAAATTTTTCTCCAAATGCTTTCTTTTAGCATCAATTAACCTTGGGACTGCTGACTGTTTTCGTTTTTTTCCCCACTGAAGTTTGTAACTCATCGTTTTCTTTCTCACTGTCAGAAATCTGTTGATTAATTTGATCATCGTGATAATCATAAGCATCATCTTGCACATAATCCTCCAATATATCACTAAAACTATCATTGTCATCAGTGACATTGTCAACACAACCAGATGAAATACCAAATGATAAGGGTTTAGTATTGGCTGCACCTCCCCAAATATCTATTAGGGAGTCATAATGTTCAAATACTAGCTTTCCACTTCCTGACCTTGACTCACTAACAACAGCCTTTGAAAATGCTTGCCTTATATCTTTTGTCTTTTCCATTACCCGGTTTTTTCCTTTCGAAATCATTTCATTTTTTGATTTTAATTCCTTTTTCAATGTCATTTTATCAGCTTGAAGTAGTTCTTCAAAATTTTCAGGTAAGTTTGGAGCTTGAACAGGTCCAAATAAACTTTCATTATCACAGTAAATAACTGCCATCTTTTCTCGTACTGAAGAATATTGAGACGACTTGTCTGCATCAAAATCAAGGTTCTTGTACATCATGGATGATTTGTAAGATTTTATTGACTCTATCAAGTCGTATATCATTTTTGGTGTCCATTTAAAATGTTTTCTTTTCACTTTTTCGTTTGATGTTTTGTTTGCAGCCGCCATCTTGATGATTATGTTGAGCGCTATTTTCTTGCGCCTGCGTACTGTGACAAAAACCATCCCGCTTAGGCAAGATCGAGTGTTTATATGAGAAATTTTTATCTCGCCTGACCGGGATCCCGGTATGCTCAAGCGAGATCCCGGTTAGACGGGACAGTTCATTTCTCATATAAACATTAGATAATTTTTATAAGGATTTCTATTGAGAGGCGAGATCTCCACAAAGCGAGGGCCTCGGTTAAGCGGGATGATTTTTTTCCATATAAACACCCCCTTAGTTTCAGGTAGAGGAGGAGGTGCTACAGGAAATGTGTCCAATCCAAAGTCGCATATGTGTTCCTCAACATCAGCTTCAAACTCCTCATCATTATCGAAGGCATTATCTGTGGCACTTTCCACAGCTTGACACCTCTATTATATAGACAAAATTTACAAAACAAAAGATACTTACATTGCTGTTACATGTTTGCAATAAGTGATAGATGGTCTATCAAATAAAGCGCGGTAATAATTAATATAACACTAGTATCTCGCGTAAAAGTTTTTTACGACTTTAATTTCGAAAAGAATCTGCAGAAATATGACGCGTTCCCGTGTGTGTACCCCGTGACGAAAATTTTAATTACGGAATTGGAAATGGAAAGTGTACCCATGTTGTAGAGCTCGAAAAACTGAGCAAAAAAATGTATGGGATTGTTTCGCTACGACCAACTGTTGCAGAGATATCAGCGATCAAAGATTTTGATGACGTCATAGCCGCAGTACCAAATAAAATTTAGGTCCAAATGTTGCGTCACCCCATTACCCATATCCCCGACCCTGTAAAACGTCAGTTATCCCTATTGGTTCTCGAGATATTTCCCCAAATACGTCGCGTTCGATTGGGGATGCAATGCAATGAATCCCCCGTGATGCGAAATAACTGACGTCACGCCGCGTGCTATTATACTAATCCTCGATTATCAATGGTCTAACGAAAAAATGACCACGATTAAGAAGATTTTGACCGTAAATTTTAAAAAAACACAACACTCTCTAAAATAAAAGTGGTATGCACAACGCGGATTAGTATATACTAGTAACCCGTGTAAAAAATTTTTACAGGTTTTAATCGATGTGAGCTGAACAGAGAGAAAGGCATAGTATAATGAATTTTAGTATGATAAAGTTCCTCAATTGTTTGGAATGTAGAATGTTTAGAATGTAGTATCCCGTGTAGAACATTTTTGTTGTTTGCTGTGCATCCACTTTTTTCACTTTTTACATTTTTCACTCTGTTAAATAAATTGAAGATGCAATGCAATGGTTCCCCTTGATTAAAAATATCTAATGTCAATACAGAAAAAAACACTCTTCACTCTTTTAATTAAAAATCTCTAGGTATTCAGGCTAAAACATTTAGTTCAACACTGGAGTTATGAACAGAAAAACTTTTTCATCAGAAGATCTGAAACACATCAAAATATTCATAATAAATCTTTCACGATACGATATATGCAGTAGTAAAAATAAATTGTGCGTACAGGTAAACAACAAAAAGATTAAAATCGCTGTAACTGTTCATGGAATCCACACCCCAATGTAAATAAAAGCCAAACGCGATAGTCGTAAAAGTGTCGAAATGTGGATTAAAAACAATTGCGATTTTCTTTACGAACCCAGACTGTCATGATTAAAAACCTTGATATTTAATTCTTCAATCGCGTATTATTTGAAAAGTAATGACGCAGAAACCCTATTAATACTATAAGAAAAACAAAACAAACAAACAAAAAAGTTCTAAAGCGTACTTACCCTAAAAACATTAATAAATCTTCGCGCAATACTTTCGTTGTTGTCTATTGTTTCTTGATCTCGCAAATAATCAAAACATTTGAAACGATTAAACGCAATGCAATGTTTTCCCCTATACTAATCGTAGAAAAATACTAACTGCCGTGGTCTGACACTCCATTATGAATAAGTGACCGCAAAAACGACCCGAAATTTTAGAGAGTGAAAGCGTGAAAAAAGTGGTATGCACAGCGCGTATTAGTATATAGATAATATCATCTTAAAACCAGGCTACAATTGCGAGGAAAACTTCATTCAAACAAACTAATACTTACTTAGTTTTAGGTAGAGGAGGAGGTGCTACAGGAAATGTGTCCAATCCAAAGTCGCATATGTGTTCCTCAACATCAGCTTCAAACTCCTAGTCATTATCGAAGTCATTATCTGTGGCACTTTCCACAGTTTGGCACTCAGATTCTGTACCTCTATTATATAGACAAAATTTACAAAACAAAAGATACTTACATTGCTGTTACATGTTTGCAATTAGCGATGGATGGTCTATCAAATAAAGCGCGGTAGTAATTAATATAATAACATAATATCATCTTTAAACCAGGCTACAATTGCGAGGAAAACTTCATTCAAACAAACTAATACTTACTTAGTTTTAGGTAGAGAAGGAGGTGCTACAGGAAGTGCGTCCAATCAAAAGTCATATATCTGTTCCTCAACATCAGCTTCAAACTCCTCTTCATTATTGAAGTCATTATCTGTGGCACTTTCCACAGCTTGACACTCAGATGACGTCATGATCCAGGGTGTCCACACCTTTTTTGTAATAAGATTCCAGGACTTTTTCAGGACATTTCCAGGACAGATTTTCAAAAATCAAGGACATTTTTAGTCGTTTCTGGGTTCCAAACATCATTATTTCGGTTTTATCTTTTTTCAGATTCAATATAAGTTCATTTTCTGCAAGCCATTTGGTTGAATGTGCAAACTCCTCAGAAAGTACTCTTTTGATAGTATATATATCACTAGCCGCCAAGGCGGCGTCGCTCGCCGCCCATGTCCACCTGCTCTGTATCACTGTATCAATAAACGTCAAATTTCCTTATAAACGGCTCGTAAGACTTGTGTTCAACCAGAAGTAGATTCGAAGTCACAACCTCTGGTAAAACCAATCTTTTATCAGTGTAACAATACACTCAAAACGTAGAGAGAGAAAACTTCAACTTTTTATTAGCTTTTGTTTTAAAAAAGTTACGCGCTCTAACATGGGTGCTATCAAACGTAAGGGGGGAATCGTTTCTCTTCTTAAAAAGATCACACAGGAGGAGAGAAAAAAGGCACGTGCTAAATGAAGAAAGAGAATAAAAAAACGTTCGATCAGAACGCTTAACAATTAAAAGAAGAAATTAATTTATTAAAAGAAAAGCAAAAAAAAAAAAACATTTTGTTTTGATATGATACTCTTTTTTTACCTATCGGTTTCTAAACATTTTGATTGCTCAAAAAAAAAGTTCACCCGTCTCAGACAGTCAGGCAAGAGTTAGTGGCAAACCGAACATATGCTGCCACGTTCTGCCACTGCTGCTTTTTGTCCAAAATGTTTAATCAGTTAGTTTCTTTGTATTTAGTTGATGTACTGTTTCCAAAGCCAAGTCAACGTGGAATATAAAACTAACAATAATGATAAAAACAAAACGTTATTCCTATTAGTTCATCAGCCAAAAAAAGTCACGTTCGATTGGGATTGCAATGTATTTGCTCTGAACTCACGTCGCACACAAAAAAAGAAATAATTTCGCTCACAACTCAATCTACCATTTTGCGTGACTTACAAACAAACAGACAGACAGACAGACAGACAGACAGACAGAGAATCGGCTATTAATATATAGATTACTATGAAAATATATGGTAGTATCGTCTGCGTATGTCATTATTTTGCATTTGATCAGTTGGCGCTCAGCATCGTTGAAGATAAGATGATAAGACTCGAGAAGCCAAATTAATTTGTGACAGAAATCAAAACCCTAATTTTTGAATCTTTGAATCACTTGTGCTGAATTAACCGAAGGAGTTGCTCTCTGGCTATCAAAAACAATGTAAATGAATATAAACTATGATTAAATCCAGAAGTTGTAAATAAAAAGCCAATACTTGAATGATAAAACATGCAAAATACTTTTATCCAAAAGGCAGCAATTCAGATTCAAAACTCAAGTTTAAGAAAAAACAAAATATACCAAACAATAAGAATGAGTCAAGAGCGATTGAAACTGTGTAGCTAAAACTAAACTATATGATTTTTACTCTTAAGAACAATAAGTGAGTGTTGAAAAGGAAATTTCAAGGCAAACATTGAAAATCAATAGGAAGATAGTCTCAATTTAATTTGTGCCTGACAAGTAAAAACTTAAGGATAGTCCATACCCTCCATACCCTCCGTTTACACAAGTAATTAATCTTTCGGTGAAATAAAAGAGATTTCTCTCAATGGCTGATGAATCATTTGATGAATGTTTAGCAATACGTTTATTTTCTCAGTTCATTCATTCTCACTATTGTGTTACGTAAAAACAAGATATAGCAGATGTATACGTGAAAACATTTAGTAGTATAGAGGGCGAATAATAAAGAGAAGCAAAAAGAGAACACAAATACGAAGTACAAGATTAAAAGATGGGCAGATATAACATCCTAAAGAAACCTTTTAATAGTAAAAAAATAAGACGATCAGGAAAAAAAGCGAGCACTCAAAAAATTGAATCGCCAAAAAAACGAAGACTAGATGAATACAATCGAGATGAGTTGTGGTTTAAAAGTTTTGAATTAATCGTCGAAGAGCAGTGGAATAAAACAGAGGAAGAGACGGCGTGTAGCTCTAGCAGTAAAAAGAAGATAATTTTACCAGAAGAAAATATAGACAATATTGAAAGCGATGAAAGTGATTTTGATTCCGATGGTGAATCTGACAGCGATGGAAAAATCAAAATGTCACAACCAAACAGAAATATAATAATAAACACAAATTTGTTGCAAAACTTTTTATATGAAAACTGTGTTTGCAAAGACTGTGGGGGGACTTTGAATATCTGCGAAGGCAGATATTCAAAGATATTCTGTAAGGCAACACCATGGCCTTGGAACAAGATTGCATTTTTGCTGTCAAAAAGATTGTAAAAGGAATGGAAAAGGCTTCTTCACAACAGCTAGGGAAAATGAGAAATCACCCTATCAAATTAATAAAGCAGCTTGTATTGGGATGCGCTCAATTGGAAAAGGTTACAGTGCTGCCCTGAAACTCTTTTCTATAATTTGTTTGGGAGCGCCTGTTTCCAATACAGTGTGGAGCAAATACACGACAGAAATGGCAGAAATTGCACAGAGAGTAGCAGAACAGAATATGAAACTTGCAGCTGAAGAGCTGTACGAAAGAGCGTCTGTGACCGACAGGCTTATCAATAACAGTGCAAGTGTAGGTGTAAGCTTCGACTGTTCTTGGAACAGCAGGGGTTGGCAGGCAAAGCAAGGAGTGGTTGCAGCTATCGCACAAGAAAACGGGAAAATTATTGACGCCGTGCAAAAAGTTTCCTTCTGTCGAGATTGCCAATTAAAACAGAGTGATCGCGACGATAAAAAATTTCTGCGTTAGAGTATTTTGATTGGTATGTAAAACACGAAATTGATTGCTGCCTGAATCACAGTGGAAGTCCACAGGTAGTTGTTTCTTTTCTTTTTATCGAACTATTTATCTATATTAGAGTGTCAAAATTTAACGAAGTTTAATTAGGAACTTGTGTTTGTTATAAAAAGAGAAATATTATCATTTAGGCTATGGAAAAATCATCCGTCATTACTTTGTACGAAAGGAGCATAAAAAAGAACAAATTAATGTATGATCCTTTTATTGGCGACGGTGATAGCTCTGCTTACCATGAAGTGTGTAAGCTGCAAGTTTATGGACCAACAAAATTGATTTCAAAGGAAGAAGACATTGGGCATGTAACAAAAAGGATGGGAAACAATTTGAGAGTGATCGTTCGAGATCATAAAGGTAGGAAACTTTTGACTTTCAAATTTACGGCCTTGTGCTTTCACTTTTTTGATATCGGACAAGAAAAAGGAAAAGGCCAAAGGTCAGAGGGTAAATCATGCAAATCAAAATATTAGCACCGATAGGGTGAAAATGTGGGTCTAATTTTCTTGGGGAACTGGTCTATGACGTCACCAAAATTTTTGATCAGCAATATCTCCGTAACGGTTGGTCGTAGCAAAGCGATCCCATACATTTTTTTTATCAGTTTTTCGAGCTCTACAACATGGGCACACTTATTGCCAATTCTTTAATTTTATTTTTCGTGAACTCAACGCAGGCTGAACACAGGCTGCGAGCGACGCCGCCTCGGCCCCTAGTCTACACACTAATACGCGCTGTGCATCCAGTTTTTTTCAGTGAATGTTTCGGGTCGTTTTTAACCATCAAAATCTTCTTAATCATGGTCATATAGCGGCAGTTCCACCATCGCAGATACTATTTGGCTTAGTTTTAAAATTAAATACGGGAAAAAACTTTTGAAACATGTACTCGCAAGAATCAATGGTAAGGATTCAGCCACTGAAATTGTCAACATTCTCCAAGCTATCCGTTGGTTGGAAGAGTCATGGAAAGAGGTAATTGGTTTAACAATTAAAAATTGGTTTAAGAAATGTGGAATCACCAAGTTGGGTGAAGAGTTGACCGAGCTTAAAGAGGACCACCTTGAATTTGAAGCTCTGGTGCGAGAACTCGCCACAGATATATTGGCTGCAGAGTTTGCTAGCATTGACGAAAATATTCCTGTATCCGAACCTCTAATCAATGAAAACAATATTGATTGGAGAGAGAAAGTCAAAGAAGACAGAAGAAATGCAGTTTGACATCGAGATGTGATAATTGAAGTACCAGACGCGGACAACGGTTCACATGAGGATGAGGATGAGGCTGCATGTGACAAAAGCCGCGAGGAAAACCTTACTACTGCAGAAGTGATTAAGTTCCTTGACAGAATTTTTCGAAGCTCGTTATTGACAAGGAAAGGCAAGGTATACTTTGTTTCAGTAATGAAGAAAATGAAGGACAATCCTCAACCAGAGATTACTTTAAGTAGACTTATATCATATCATATCAAAATGTACGTATATTCTATAGCTGATATTTTTAGTTGATATTTATTTCAAAGTTGTAGTTCATTTTTAACATTATTTTTTGTTCTCTTGTAAAAGTTTACACAGTTGTTGTTCAAAACAATCTATGTCTAATTTTCCTGCCAAAATTCAATTAAGTATAGAAACAATGTCTATTAATGAAAAACAGTCATTTTTTCGGCGAAATTTTAATCTGAAAGTCAGTTTTGGGTGCATTCTCTATAAAGTGGACAACTCTGTAAAGCGGACACATTTTTCGCCCAAACGGTGTCGGCTTTAGACAGATTCCACTGTACCTTAGCATGTCTGGCATTACACATTTATCTGAGACAGACTGATAATGCGATGTACACACCTGTTGGCTTTATCGAATCCGAGAGCAAAGATGAATCAATGAAGGAAGGCGAATGGTGGTAGATGAAAGAATACAACGAAAATGCTTTCAGAGGCTTCAATCTCATGCGAAAATCCCGTTAGAAAGACAATGCATAAAAATCGAGAGAAATTCTTACGGGGTATATGAGCAGTGAACAAGGATCCATTCCTTGGCAGATTATATCATTATGCTTTTCATTTTTCTGGTTAACTATCGTAGCGATATAGCATGTAGTAAAATAGTTTGTGTATGTTACAAAATAATAAATCTGTGTATGTTATGAAAGAAGTTTAGTTTCTAACCCATCTTGTGTAAACTCCACCAGTGATATTGTTCATACTGTTTGCTTCATTATTATCGGGAGATCTAAGATGTCTGAGGAGACTTTTTGGCATTAGGTTTAACTCTTTTACTGGAAAAGCTTTGTCATATTGTATAGAAAACAGCTTCAAAAACAAGTCATATGCGCAATCAACATCATTGGACTCTTGAATTAGTTCCCAGTTTTCAAGGAGAAGATCACGAAAATAGGATATCGATCTTTTATTGATAAAACGTTTTGAAATAGATGTGGATGTGTTAGATGTGTCTTTAATTATGTCTTTGATTAACAGAAAGGTTGTAAAATGATCGGTCAGATCGGTCTGTATTACACCAGAAAATAAACCGTTTTGATTATAATGATTATTCGTAAAAATATTATCAATCAAAGTTGATGTGTTCCTAGTAACTCTTGTTGGTTTATTTATTGTCGGAATTATGTTATACTGAAGGATCAAGTTCACAAAATCTTTAATTTTTTTGTTTGCATAATCTAAAAAATTTAGATTTAGGTCACCAGAAATGAAAATATGCTTGTTAGAGCGACTTAAGTGAGAAATACAAGATTTTAAGTGATCTTTGAAGAGTTTAACCAGCAGGTTACCGCTACCATTTATGATTTCGACACTTAGAGACTCACAATCAGAATTGTTAATTGTTAAATCCTTGTGCAACTTGAAAGAAATGGAGTTATGAACGAATACACACAGACCTCCCCCAACTTGGTTCTCACCTGTACGTGCTTGGTGAACTACTGAGTAGTTAGGTAATTGAAAATTAGAGTTACCCTGTAACTCGTCCCCTTTACACTAGGTTTCCATAAGTGAAATAATTTTAAATTCATAGTTAATATTACCCAGCATTGATTTGAAGTTGTCAAAATTCTTGTGCGTGCTTCGATTGTTTATGTTTAGTACTGAAAAATTCAAAGGATCGAAATTTGTTAAATAGTTTGAGAGATCAGCAAGGGAAAAACTTTTAGTTTCGAGATTTTGTCGATCAAAAAAGTTTATATCTGGGTCAGAATTATCATTTAGAGTGATGTGACCAAGTTGGCCAGAAATTGAAAAGGTTGAATCATCCATTTTAAAAACAAATCAATCCTGAATAATTATTAACTATTTGCTCGTTCCTAATTTATCTTAACTATTTTGTCATATTTTAGACGAAATCGTTCACCTCTTTCCCTTCTGTCTTTAACATCATTCCATAATTTTCTTCATAATTTTCGTTCAGGACAATCGTACGTGGACCTCTTTCAACGTTTCTCTTTCCTGTCGTTTGTGCTCTTTCTATCTTCACATTTTCAACACCCAACTTATTCACAAACATATTCAACACTTTATTTTCGCAATCTTGCTAGGTTTCTTCTTCGCTTTCCTTGATGCGGTCAACTCTCAAATTGTTCCTCCAACACCGATCTTCCAACATTCTGTACCGGTCTTTTGCTTCTTCCGAATCTTTCTGCATCTTGTCAAACTTTTCATATATGGTTTTAATTTTTTAAAAATAAAAATCAACTACGAAAAATTAGGCAACAACTATTCCAGCGACTTACCAAGAAGCTGCTCCATATCTAAAAATAAAAATAAAATAATAAAAAATAGTAAGTAACAATCACATGATGTGAATAAAAAATAGCAAAAAAAAGTACATTTCTTAGAAAAAATCATAGACATATTTTGTGAAAAGAAATGGACATACCTCGATTATTTAAATTTTGAACTAAAAGGAAAAACAAAGATTTAATGAAACATTGTAAAAGATTGAACTTGAAAACAGTATTCATATAACAAAATGAATTATCGTTAGGTGCTTACACAATGCTGCAAGTGCAACTTGGCCTTTGTTGTTGTTGTTGTTGCTAAATTATTCTTTACAAGAGAAAATATTGGACAACGGTTCAAGTTATATATTCTCAATATATATATTTTAAAATGTATAGTCAGTAATATGAAATCATTTTAAACACTTTTAAAAGAAACCATGCAGTTCAACATGTATGACCATATGTTTCTGTATAACAATGATAAAACTGCCTTTTCAATGACATCAGAATCTCAAAAAAAGAAAATAAATTACAATATGTCACACATACAACGGCTTTTTGCCGCTTGCCTACCCTCCTCCACCCGGCTCCATGCCGCTTCCATATTCTTCCATAATCTATTCAATCTTCAATCTACTCTAAGTTCAAGGTAATCTAATCTAAGGCTATATACTAATCATTTGGCATATTCAATCTAATCTATTTAATGTAAACTAATCTAATTTCTAGATTTCTGTGATCCCAATTCAATTCAATATAATTCATTTCAATGTAATTCAAATCAATGTAAACTGTTGTAATTTCAATATAATTCAATACAATGTATACCAATTTCATTTCCAGGTAATGTAATGTAATGTCTCCTCATTAACCTTGCGTAAAGTTTCAATTCAAAACATTTAATATCAATTGCATATATATATATTTTTGCAAGGTAAAAATATTCATAATACCTGTTGGTAGACTACATTTCTAGTGTAGCATCTCTCTCTAATATAGCCTGGCTGTAAAATTCTACAAACCATTGGTTTCACTGCTTCAAAGCTTCGTGTTCGTGAAAATGCAACATACAGTTGACTGTGACTGAAGCAAGGCCTTTGCATGTAAATACCAACCAGTTCAAAAGTCTGACCTTGACTTTTGTTTATGGTTATTGCGTAGGACAAACGGAGAGGAAATTGTTTACGCTTCAGCTGAAACGGAAGGTTGGTATCATTGGGACATAATGTTACTCTAGGAATGAGCACCCGATTTCCAGCAGAGATACCCGTCAGCACTTCACAATCAAGGATATTTTCTCGGAGATTACGGATAACTAATCGGGTGCCGTTGCATAAACCATCCTTCAACGATAAATTCTGCAGCAGCATCACTATACTGTTGACTTTCAAGTACAACCGGTGTGGAGGCAATCCAGAAGGAGTAAGCAAATTGATGAACTCCATCGGATACAGGTCAATCTCTTCTTGGTCATCAGAAACAACAGAATCAACACTAAAGTATGTGACCGTTTCACCAGGCATTCCCTGAAGAATCCGTTTGTTAATCACTAATGCCTCATCATTAGTCGGTGTCAGAATTACACGACTCGGCATATCCTCTCCTCCAGCATCACTAAAAATAGAGTGCACGATATTATTTTCATGCACAACACATTCATGTGGAATTTCGATGGAGTCTTTAAACGGATCATCCACTTTTTTCGGTATGGCTCCATTTCCTAATTCAAGTAGGAATTCCGCAAATTCCCTTTGCCCAGGTGCAGCTCTCATGTTGACATTCAGATGAAAGATTCGCACTATTGGCCATAAGAGAGAGCTCTTTATGCATGCTTCCACTATCTGAGCTGGTCTGCCTCTTTTCACTACCGGAAGAGTCTGTCTAAAATCACCGCCTAAAAGAACAACATTTCCAGCAAAAGGCACATCACTGTTACAGATATCTCTAAACATTCTATCAATAGCCTCAAGTGCATGCTTAGGAATCATACTTGCCTCATCAAATATTACGATATGCTGGTTACGTAAAAAATCGGCGTGCCTACTATTAGGCTTGACATTGTACGTTGAATTGTCCAATACAAGAACAGGTAACTTGAAAAGAGAATGGGCTGTCTTACCATTTTGTAACAGTGTTGCTGCAATTCCAAGCACACGTACTAACTGATAGGTTTCTTCCAATAACCTCAGCATTCAACATGTTCCTCATGTTGATGGCTTCTTCCCTCATTTCATCAGCATTTGTTAGATCCTCAACAATAGCTTGTTCAAAAGCAGGTAAATCAAAGTCAGTAAGAACCCTGCCAAATTGCTGCAGGACTTCCTGAATTTTACCAAGAGCTCACTGCTCTGCCTGTACTTCCGACTGGTGTCTCAAAAAATCTTCAACCATGGCAGCACGGAATCTTTCCCACAAATCAGGCGGATTGCTTGGCTCTCCATGGATCAGAATGAAGGAGAATGCTTTGCGAATTTTAGAGGGAGTTGCTGATGCGGCAAGTTCTTCCATGGTTCGTATCCACAAAGTATCATCCAATAGTCCAAGTGCAATACACGCTTCCCTAAAAGATCTATATACAATCCCATTAACAGTTCTAAGGTATTCAAAGGAAGTCGCACCAGGAACATGTAACAACAGCACACGTAAGAAATACCTTTCACCTTGCCGAATGCTAGCATTGTACATTCTACTTACAATTTTTTCTATGTACAGTGAACAGAAGAAATATCAAGTATAGGGTCGACTACTCGATATCTCGAACTTTTTGACAATTGGACACCCTTCATCGGAGAAACGTTTTACTTTTTCTGCGAGAGATGGAAAAGTTAAAGGAAAGGCAATACAATATAAAAATCTCCGACATTCGTAAATAAACGTTTTATTAAGTAGACTATGTAAATATTATACTGTACATTTTAGTTTTAATTGTAACTTATTTTTAGCATTTTTATGCGAAAAAGAAAAAAACTTTATGTTTTTCTTTCAAAATATTTGTCCAATAATGCTTTTGTCAAGGTAAAATGAAAATTTACGGCTAAAGCGCCCGGGCATTTATTAGAGGGGAGCGATAAAAAGAAGAAATATGGTATATACATATATATATATAACTTAAACTTTTGATAAAATTGTATAAACACAATAAAAACAAAAAGGATTGTGAGCATTATCATTTTGAAATGGGAGATCAGATTTGAAAACTCCTTGACAGAGTCTTCACGGCTTTTCACTTAAATTAGGATTGAGTTAAACTTTCACAATGGTTAAAAAACTTTGCTCAGAAGAAAACATAAAAGACTGGGTTTCAAATTTTATCAGGCTTTATGTTGTCTGGGTAATGATAATGCAAGCAACAGAAGATAACTGTTTTTAAGAATATTTCGACTTTTGCTAGTCTTTATCAAGATATCTTGATATCTTTGATATCAAGATATCTTTTGCTAGTTTTTATCAAGATATCTTTATCAAGATATCTTGATAAAGACTAGCAAAAGTCGAAATATTGTAATTTTAATAAATGTGTTTTTCTTGTTTTCTATAATACTTAACACATACGTGCACTGACTTTTACGTTTTATATATATATATATAAGAACTAAAAAATAAACACAACAGTTTAAAAAGGTAACATTTTCAAAAATATTTTATAAACATTGACAGTTCTTCGTCCATATTATTTTTGTCTAGTCCTAACATATCTATTAGCACCGGAAATAAGGTTAGTACAGTTTGTTTTCCGTCCTTTTCCAATACAACTTGCACTACAAAAGTATGGGTCAAACTCTATGCTACCATTTTGTGTTTGCAATGAGGACAGCAAACAATTCTTTCATCTTTACTTTGTGGGTTACCTTAAGGGAAGAAATTTTCGCGGGAAGAAATTTTCGCGGAATTTAATTTCGCGGTTGAAATGGTAAAAATGGCCGATTTTCGCGGAATTAAATTTCGCGGTTTTCGATTTTCAAACAAATACTTAACCAGAAAAAATGCCTCCTTTTTTGCGTTGTGAATCGTATTTTCTTCTATTATTTAACATATAAAAGTTAATTCGAATTTCGCGGAATTTAATTTCGGGATTGAGCAATTTTGACGTGTTTCGCGGAATTTAATTTCGCGGTTAAGGGCAAAAATTTCTTCCCGCGAAAATTTCTTCCCTTAAGGTAATTTTTTTCCTGCAACCCAAATTTCTGCAGGAATAATATTGGTCTGTTTTTACTGATACGACTTCTGGGCAACATATCAAGTTTGATTGCGATGAAACTCCAGAACTAACTTTTGTCTGTAATTGTTCACCTACTTTCTTTATAACGGTTGCAGTTGTAGTTGTTAATTTTAGGACGCCATTGTAGGTGTTTTTGGTTATGTTTTGAAATTGAAAGGATGCATTAGGTTCATCTACCTCTTTCATTAAGGGGTCCCAAATGGTCATTTCAATGGACCCCGTGTCATCGAAAAATGTAGAATCTCGTAACAGCTTCATGGATTGGCCAGCACGCGCACTTCTTGGAGGGCCATTCCATTCAATCAAGCCTGTAACCGAAAATGCTCCCTTTGGTAAGCTTTTGATAACAGGCAATACTTTTAAATCAACATTATCGTCATAATGAAACGACAGGGTCTTGCATAAATTAAGAGAGCTACCAATTTTTGTGTTAAAGAAAATTTGACCTGACTTACTAGGGCTCAGCCCTTTCAGTCGGACTGGACTTTTCTCTTGGTGTAGCTGGCAGAAATACTGGTGGTTGTTCTGTCTGTCAGCCATTACTCGGACTTTCATACATTCAGTTGGACTGTTCTTAATATTAATATCAAAATAAGTATTATTGGATCTGGAAATTCTCTCATCTGTAATTCCTGCAATAAACCCTTTGATATCTGAAAATGAAAATACACAAGATGAAAATAAAATACCTGAATAAATGAATATGTTTAAAATATTAACAGAAAGAACTATGTATTCTTGGAAATTAAAAAAGAGAATAAATTTACCTGTTTCAGAAGGTTGTTCTTCGCTACTGCCATCAGGATCTAAATGGGAGAAGAACTCATTTCAAATACACAAACTAAAGAAACAACTTGTTGTCAAACTTTGTCAGTGTGCTAAATGTTAGTTTACAAGTCACAAATCATTTTCTGAAGTTTCCCATATATTAAATCAGGTTTTGCTTACCAATGATTTGTTCTTGATTTTCTTTTATAGACAATTTGTCAGTCACAACTGCTTCTCTTTCAGCATTATCACCCATATCAGGAACTGTATCAGTCATGTTCTTTCACTTTTATTCACTTTTATTCACTAAATAATAGTTGGAAGGATTACTTGAAACTAAATCAAATGGATACTGTCTTATTTTCAGAATTTTTTTGGAACGTCTTCGTAAATGTTCATACGTGTTCACAAAATATGGACAATAACAAACAAGATATTTACATTTAAAACGTTGTTGAAGCCTTTGAACCAGTCTCTTAATAATCTTTATAAAATATTAAATAAGGTATCTTAATCGCAAGTATTACAAGTATCTGTCTTAATAAAATAATCTTAATCACGAGCAAGAAATTGCAATCAAATGTGCACGTGTGAGTGTTGAGAGAAAATATATTATCATCCAATTGCTAGTGAAAACCAGGCTTTAAAACTTTAAAAGAAAGACTATCCAAATGAAAATAGCTGGTTTCCATAACACACAGATATGATTTATAATCACCTATCACATTTAGGTTACCATATCATCAAGTAAGTATCATTTGTTGCTTAAGTTGTGTGTTATAAAGAAAGTTTTATAGTAGAGGAATGAATAGGAAAAACATTCGAAAGTTAGTGCGATTATTTACTCTGAAATCTCAAACCGTAAAAGTGGTGGTTAAAAAAAATTTTCGGGATAACCTATCAAAAGAAATAAGTTCATCATGTTGCTTTAGAAACAAAATGTATTAGCTAATTAGTTGAGCCTCTAAAAAATCAAATACATAAACATGGTACAGAACTCCAGTAATGAATTAACCTGTGGTGTCAATGGTAAAAAGGACATAAAAAGCCTCTTATTGGTCAGCGCGGAAAGCAGCTGATCTTTCATTAGCGCGTGTCCGTCCGTCCGTCAGTAATTCCACATTTTTTTGTCCACAGTACTAGCCTAGATTCTTCGTTACGCTAGGTTACAAGGCTCTTCCACAACCGTGGTTTGTGAAACGTGAGTGCACTTGACAGGCTATACAAAGTTAAATTATGGTCAGTGCGGCCTCGATACAGTGAAACGTGACCCAACTAGTGAATACTCAGAGCTGTTTTTTATTTCCAGTGCGATCGCTTATGAACGTGATACTCAAAATTCTCCATTCACAACTGTAATATTTTTACTTTGAATCACATATTTTATATTAAAGAAGAAATCTCCAACACATATAAAGGTAAGAGATGTTGTAATTCTCTCTGCTTTATTAGAGTTGTCTTTTATGCAGACCCAGTAAAAAGGTTCTTTGGTGAAAATCATTTGTAAAAAGGTTTGAAGAAGGGCTGCTGACCCTAACTTGCTTGAAAAAAATTCACAGTGTTTACACCATGAAGTATTAATGGCCTGCAATTGATAAATTAACTAAATAGACAGCTACTGCACACTACTGCAGATAAAATTTGTTGTGGCCGAAAGAGTTTGATCAAAAGGGGGCATGCATTATGTCTGAAAAATCTTTATGACACACCCTACCCTTCCCTCATTTACATAATCTAGGGTACATGTACTGAATACCATGATTACAACTCAATGTGAAAAACTTGTTAGGAGTACACAGCGCATTTGAAAACGTTGTGCCAACACAAAATAACATGCTAGGTGGTGAACTTGCAAGACAATAAACTGTTTGCATTTCTTCAAAAAGATATAACGTTAAGCATCAAAACTTGGTAAATACGGTTTGTATCGACCTTCCTAAGAATTCTTTGCATTCACATGAAAATCAAGAATCATTGAGACTGATAATTACAAGGACATACAATGGTTGATTGAGGCCAAAATTGATAACGGTATAACAAGTTAGGCGTCCAAATTAAGTGAAGCTTAAAAAAGTTTTTTTATTTGAATACTTAAAATCAATAAAAAGAAAATATAAATAAACAATGTTCAAGCGGTTATTTTAATCTGTGTCACATTTATTTTTGTTTGTAAAACTTCAAATTTTATAAAATTTTAAATGATAGTCCTCATGTCAGTGAAATTATACTGTCGTACTTTGGCAAAAGGAAGCAAGTAGCTTTTCCGTAATTTTGAGAAAAACAGGAATATATACATTTAAAAAGGTTATCATTTAAGTTCTATGTTAAGTATATATATACTGTAGTTAGTCATTTTAGCAGTTTCAGAGTGCCAAATATGTAATTACTAGTATTAAAAATACTATTAAAATGCCAAAATTTCATGTTTCAAACTTTGTTACATACTTCCTTTTGCCAAAGTAGGGCAGTATAGTCAACCCCTCTTCCATATGCTAGCACTTAAAACCATCGATGTTGTTAAATTAAGAACACAGTAAAACCGACACCTATATTATTTTTCTCTATCAACCCCTGACATATTAAGAATCTTGAGGCACAGGTCTGAGTTATGTCGTTCTTATAGAAAATGAGCATTCCACATCACCTCAGAGACATTTCAGTGAGAATACTTCTGGAATCCTCCATATTTCTGATATTTTTGAGAATTAATTTTTGTACATCACTGAAAGATAACTTTGTGAGTCAGATGCTTACATTAATAATTCTTTCTTGCAAAGTTTAGACCTTACTTTTGATTTGGAATTTTTTTGCATTCCATTTGCATTTATAAAACTATTGGTATTATGATATGGTAAATAATATATAAGTAAAACTGACATGTCTTTCAGAAAGTAGAGTGAGTAACTCATCGTAAATTGAATGTTTGGAGATGTTTTCAGTGTGCAATAAAATTTCAATAACAATTTCAAGGAAAAGGGAAAGAAAACTGTTTTTTTTTCTTGGCTTCCATTCAAAAAGGAAATTGAATCCAAGGAAGTTAATTAAAAGTTGGATGAGGTGTAACTATGTGTAAACACATACTTAGAACTTGATTCACATTAAAAAGAGTATCATGGTATTTGGTACATACTGAGACAAATAAATCCCAATTTCAAAAATTAACATAAAATGTTTGGTCATGTACATCAAATTGTATAGTCTGATTTTTTTTATTTTTGTCATTTTAGGTCAGTTGGAGACGCCATTAGGTATTGAAGATACCTGAATATCGAATTAACCTGATATAACCTGCATTAACCAGATTTACCAGACCTCAGAATTATCAGACTTATCAGAATATATCAGAACTTATCTGACATTATTTGACCTTATTACTCCTTATTGCTCCTTATTAATCCTTATTAGACCTTATCTGCGCTTTTGAATCAGATCAAATTTTGCCGTCCGAAAATGATTTCCATCGGAGAATATCGCATAGCCATTGGTAACTTTTACGGGTCGGCACAGCTGAGATTGCGAGCTATTTATAAAGATATGGTCAATAGGTTCTCGGTTGCATAGTAACGGTGTGTCGAACATCATAAAACTCTTGCGGTTCCTTGCAGTTACTCTGTATTTTGCCATTATACTTCTGTGTTCTGGTGATATCGAAATTAATCCTGGACCAACTTTTTTTAGGAAAATAGTTTGTGGATCATTTCATCAGGGTAACCCCATGTTTGGTGAATCTGCGGGTAGTCAATGTATGTGCAATGCCTTAATGGCTATATGTTATTCAAAGGTGAAATTGCCTTGCTATTGGGGTCAATAGGACATGGATAGGATATTAGTACTTGGTAACGAAGCGTATATAAGTACGGGTTTTACAAATGAGTTTCTCTCATTTGAAGATCTACCTCCAGTAGTACGCCTAGACAACAACGTGTTTGTAATAGAAAAGTCCGAGTCATTGACTGCTGGATTATCGCCTGTTAGTCAGAAATTTTTAACATTTCCGGGGGATTTCAACTGCGGTTTGTTAGTCGTGTTTGGATATGGTACATCCTTCATGATGAATGGCAACTATATGTACATGTTTGATTTACATGGTCGGGATGAGTTAGGATTAAGTAATCCTTCTGGTACCTCGGTTCTCATGAGGTTTGATTTGTTTAATGAAGCAGAAAATTACATTAAAAATTTTTATCTTGATCAATTTCAAAACGATTTTGTTTTCTACTGCATCCAATATATCAAGGCGGTCATAACAGAGGTTTCATTATCTGACCTGAAAGAAAAATTTCGAAAAGAAAAGGCCTATGATGTGAAACGAAAGCAGCGTGTTTTGGAATACTCTAAATCAAAAAGAACAAAATTAACTGAAGATAATGTTCAGGAAGCTCAAGGAATACCGTCTTAGAAAAACTGTACAACGAAATAGTTTCAGCGAAGACATGAAGAAGGAAGCACGGATGAAAAATAAATCGAATGTGGCTGTATATAGAGCTAAAAAAACTGACGAGCAAAAAAAAAATAGCCAGAGAAGATAGTCGTGTGTTACAATCAGCTATTCGTGCAGTTCTTTCGGAAAATGAAAAGGAAATCATCAAGGAAAAAGATCCTTTGCGAAAATCAGTTACTCGTGCAAGTCTTTCAGAAAAAGTAAAGGAAAACACGAAAGAAAAAGATCGTGTGCGAAAATCAGTTACTTGTGGGAATCTTCGTTCAAATCATAAAAAAATCGAGACTTTTAAGACCCAGGTACGGAAAGGTCCCTATTACATATGTGTTGTTTGTAACAGAAGCTTGTATCACTGTTCTGTTCAATTCTTCGATGAAGAAAAATATGAAAACGTTGACGAATCAATCTTCTCATCACGCACTTTAAGTTATGACGGCCAAGAATACATATGTAAAACATGTCACTCAAAAGTATTGAAAAAAGGAACGCCCTGTCAAGCAGTTTGTAACGATCTTAAAATCTATGATTTACCAGACGAACTCTCGGATATTCCCAAGTTAGAGAAGGTAATTGTTTCTAAACGGATATTATTCAAGAAGGTGGCAATAATGAGTAAAGGCCAAGCACCCAAAATGAGAGGCGCGATCTGTAATGTGCCCATAAATGCAGATGACAGTTGTAACATTCCCCCACGAGGAATGGATAATAATGGAGTAGTAAGAGTTGCTCTTAAAAAGAAAATGAGCTTTAAATCAAATGTTTACTTTGAGCCCGTTCGCCCCAACTTTGTTAATGAAGTTTTGATGTACCTGAAATCCTTTAATCCTTTATATGCCAATATTCAAATCAATATTGAAAATATGCCGAGTTGCTGGGTTAATGTCATTAACAATACTGAAGACGATGATCAGAATGAGATCCACTTTGTAAATGAAGCAGATATTGGTGTAGTCAAGGAGAGTCTCAAAGCAGAAGATTCTAATCCACTGGATGACTTTCGCGTAGGAGCCTATGAAACAGCGTATGTCCCAGAACTATCATTTAATATAGTGGATGATTCTAATGTAACAATTGCTCCTAGTGAAAATAGAGAACCCATACCTTTGATTTGTGATGAAAACTGTGAAATGCTTGCTCATCCGTATCTATTTCCTACTGGTCAATTTGGATATACTCATGAAAGAAGCGTTAAGTTAAGTCCTTGTAAATATTTTAACCAGAGGCTTCTCAACTATACACAGAAGTTTGCATCGGATCCTGATTATATTTTCTATGCACAGACAGTGATGCAACATCTGAATCTCAATAACTGCATTAATACCGCACTCAAAAAAATCAAAGCAGAAGGTTTAACGGCAAGTAACCTTTCACAAAACTTCAAAGAAACTATTAGAGGTCTCGTCGCAACCGACGATGCTTTTAACTTTATGAATAACTTGAAAGGCACTCCAGCATGTTGGAAAAGATTTCTCTTCGAGGTTCTTGCAATGGTTAAGCAACTTGGTTTACCAACCTAATTCATGACTCTGTCGTGTGCCGATTTGCGCTGGGATTTGCTAGTTGAGATTATTCAAAAACTGAATAGTACGAACGTAACAAAAAATGAAATCGAAATGGAGAGGACAAGAATTCTTCAATCAAATCCAGTTTTGCTAGCAAGGCATTTTCAATATCGCGTAGAAAACTTTTTTAAATATATTGTCAACAACGGGACTCTAAAGTATATTTCAAATTAGCTGGCAGTGTTTTTTCAAACCTCAATAACTTTTGATAGAATTTGAATTAAGTAGCAATTTTGTGCTCGTTGGAAAGATTATCGGAAGTGGGATATGATTTTGATAAAAAAAATCGATGAAATATCGAAAATGAAGAAGAAAAACGAAAAAGAAAAAAATGAACTTGTCTATTCATGCTATGGACATGAGTTTCACACACGGGAAACTTTAATCTTAGCTCAACTAAAATGTGAAAAAAAAATTGAAAAATATTCTTGCAATCGGAAGATATGGCTATCAAAAGAGCTTGAGTTGACTTTCTTTGACAGAATAGGAAAATTAGAAATTCATGAAAAATCAGGGGGTAACGTATAAGTACATTTACTTACGTAATTAATTGTGCAACTTGTGTCTAGAGGGATTTAATGAATGATATAGTTTTATTAATGGTGTCCAACTATTTAGCAGTAAATCTTGTAACAATAGCAAATACAATTCTTTTATATGATACAAAAAGAATGTAACGACAAAAAATTCTTTTTAACACGAAATATTAGAAAGTTACCACAGAGAAAAAAGTACCAAAGCATTACAAGTTATCAATCTCATCTTCATCATCAGAAGAATTTTCATCATCTGATTCACCGATTGAAATTATAAAACGGTCATTTCAAACCTCATCCGTCCCAAAGTCCTTTTGCGAAAACTCTGCCTCAACGTTCTTGGCATGGTTTTCAGCCTTGAACCAGTTACTTTCTTTGACGTTATTTGTCGCATCTTCCACTAACTTTTTAACATCTGTAATATTAAACGTTACGTTTTTCCAAGCTACTTCTGATTTTATTTTTGCCCAAATGAGCTCAATCGGATTGAGCTCAGAATGTCCAACGGGAAGACGAAGAATCTCAATTTCCTTACCATTTGTTTCACAAAAATTCATCTGTTCTAGACGATATTCTTTGATATCTGGAACCAGCTGCCGCTTATCCAATAAAATAGGTTTGGTGTCACTCTTTTCAAACGGAATACTCTTCTTCATCAACCACTCCTGAATATCTGCTTTTCTCCAGCTCGTTGTTGGTGCCTGCTATTTTCGGTTATTCGAGAGTGATACTTTGCGTTGTCCAGAACAACGACGGATTTGTCTGGCAGAGCTGGAAGAACTTTATTTTCGAACCAATCCTCAAAGTGAGGGCCGTTCATCTCATGATGATAACCGCTTGTGTTTTTCTTGCCAATCAAACATTCGCCAGCTCCTTTCAGGAACCCTGTGGATGAGCCAATATTATTTATAATCAAACGATTACCATTTCCGGGAGGCACTTTCAATCCACCACGCCATACTGAATTGCTAATAAGAGAATTTTCTTCATCTTCCTTTTGCCAGATAAATTCTCGGGTGTGATTAGTGTTGCACCAAGTCTCATCCTGGTAAAAGACCTGGTAACCCTTTTCTCTCAGCTCTTTAATTCTGCGATGATATTTGTGTCTCTGAACTACGACATCAAGCCTCTGGTACACCTGCATCTTCTTATTGCGACGTTTACAAACAAAACCGAGCGTTTTGATTACACAAAATAATAAAGTTTGGCTGATATCTGGGAAATCCGGAAGCTCTCGTACTGCCTTATAGATCTTTTTGATTGTTGGTATTTCTGGAATAGGCTTTTTGTAAAATCCTAAAATAATTCTCGAAATCGCCGCTTTATCAAAATCATCAATTTGGGTTGGTTTTGGGCCCGGCTTTGAAGGTTCACCATCACGTTTAGCAGATTTCGATGAAAAAAGATAAGCTGTTCTTTCAGATACTTTGCACATTTGGGCAGTTAATTTTGCCACGTTTTTTGACAAAAATACTGGCTCACCCCTCTTCTCCCTGGCAACGGCATTCTCTACCCAGGACTTAATGTTTCTTATGATTTCCTGGGCATCTTCAGAATACGAATTTTTAATTTCAACTTTATTGTTCACATTTTTCTTATGTTTTTTGACTGGAGGACAAGGCAGAAGGTTTTACAGAGAAGAAGCTTTTCGTTTACCAACAGATTCCATGGCTAGACAAACTTGCAAAGTAAGAAAGAAATCTGTTTCTCATCAGAAAGCTTTTAAAGGTTGATTTTTTTAAAGAAAACTCTTAAACCTGTTTCTTTGGTTCTACCCTTGGGACTTTTCGTCACATCTTTTATCTGACTTTTTAATTGCTGTTCAAACGTGAAATTTACGACCAATGCATTAATTTTTTTGCAAACCCCCGTATTTTTCAATTTTTCTGTAAAACATTAAAAGTCAAAAAAATCTTACCTTGTTGGTTTCTTTAAGCCATATCTTCTGATTGCAAGAATATTTTTCAATTTTTTTTCACAGTTTAGTTGAGCTAAGATTAAAGTTTCCCGTGTGTGAAACTCATGTCCATAGCGTGAATAGACAAGAAGTCGATTTTTTTCTTTTTCGTTTTTCTTCTTCATTTTTGATATTTCATCGATTCTTTTATCAAAATCATATCCCACTTCTGATAATCTTTCCAACGAGCACAAAATCGCTACTTAATTCAAATTCTATCAAAAGTTATTGAGGTTTGAGAAAACACTGCCAGCTAATTTGAAATAGACTTTAGGTAAAGTGATACACTATGCCATTAGAGTAGAATTCCAAGTACGTGGTAGCCTCCATATCCATTCTTTACTTTGGGTTGAGAATGCACCAAAACTTTCCGCAGATACAAAAGAAGATTATGTTGCATTTGTAGATAGTGCTATAAAATGCGAACTACCTGACAATGAAAATGACGAACTACATACCTTAGTTAAAACATTTCAGACGCATCATCATTCTAAATCATGTCGAAAATATAAAAATATTGATTGCAGGTATTCATTTGGTAAGTTCTTTTGTGAAAGAACTGTTATTGCAGAACCTTTGTGTGATATTACTCAAGAAGATAAAACTAAAATCTTAATGGAAAGGAAAAATCTTCTGGATAAGGTCAAGCGATATATTGACAATTACTTAGATCCCAAACATAATAATATTAGTGATCCAACAAAAGATGATTATCGGCAACCGAAGTCGATTGACAATCTTAACGGAATTAAATATCGAGAAAGAATTATACTATAAATATCTTTCGATATCGTCGGATAACAGTTATCAAATTCACTTTAAACGTTCACCTAAATCATGCTTCACGAATAATTACTTTGAAGAGGGACTGCTTGCTTGGGAAGCTAACCTAGATATTCAACCCGTGTTGGATTACTATAAGGCAGTGGCTTACATGTGTGCATATCTATCGAAAACAGAAGATGAATCATCAGAAGCAATGAAACAGGCAGCTAAAGAAGCTTATGAATTCGGAAAAACTGTTCAAGACAAGATGAAATCTATTTCTAAAGCGTATCGAACTCACAGAGAAATGTCTATTCAAGAGGCAGTTTCCATTGTACTTCCAGAAATTTGGTTACGTAAAACATCACCTGGAGTTATATTTGCTAATAGCAACCTGCCTGAAAATCGCTACCGAGTGTGTAAAACTGAAGAGGAAATTAAGAATATGCCAGAACAAGACACAAATATTTTTAAAAAGAATATGTTAGATCATTATTTAGACCGTCCAAATAAATCTTACAAAAAAGGTAAATATGTTGCACTGGATTCCTTATGTTATGCTCAATTCCTATCAAACTATTACGTTGACTCTGATAAAAAAATCTATGAAGAGAATGATTCTCAACCAGAAATCCTTGATGAAATTATTTCAGAAAATGATGACTCTGCACTACCAAAGTCAGTTCCCCTGATGTCGAGAATATGTTAAATTGAGAAAAACGAATTGTGTTTTACGCTACCATGTTCCAAATAGAATAAAAAAGCCAGAAGCTTATGCACATCACATATTATTTATGTTTTATCCGTTTCGAAATGAAGAAGAACTTAAAGGCACGACATCGGGATCTTACTCAGAAAAATTATCAGAACCAGGGGTGATGGAAACAATTAACGACAATAAGAAATGTTGTGAGCCATTTGGAGAGGTGGTTAATGACGCATTTATTCGATTTAACGAAAATGCTAGTGGTTTAGACCCTTACGGAGAGCAAGAAAACGATGAAGTAAGAGAAAAAAATGCCGAAAACGAGCTAAGTCAGGATGATGAGGAGGATGAGGAAAATGAACATGAATATCATGGTGGAGCTTCAATTCAAACTCTTACACCTTTAATATCAGATGATGATCTGAACGAAAGAATTGGCTCTTTAAACGAAAAACAAAGGAATATTTTTTATGTTATTTTGAAGTGGAGCCATTTCATATATTTCTTACCGGAAGTGCAGGATGTGGGAAATCACATTTACTGACAACAATGAAATATTACTTGCAAAAGTTGTTGACATATGGAGTAAGGGATGCAAGCAAAGAAAGAATGCTTATACTTGCGCCAACAGGAGTGGCAGCTGTTAATGTCGATGGTTCAACTATTCATTCGACTTTAGATATCATACCAGATAGGTCATCTGGAAAATGTGATTCTAAACTTAGTGATAAAAAACGCAGTTCACTTAGACAAAGATTTTCTGAGCTTCTGATTATCATAATTGACGAAATTTCAATGGTTTCCAATCAACTTCTGCTTTACATTCACCAAAGACTTTGCGAAATTTTTGGAAGCACTGATAATGTTCCATTTGCTGGTATATCGATAATTGCTTGTGGTGACTTTTATCAATTGCCTCCGATTCAACAAAGACCTGTTTACGCCCAGTATAGTGATCAAATGTTAAATATAACACACTGTTGGAGAAACTTTAAAATTGCAAAGTTGACTGAAGTAATGAGACAAAGAGGGGATCAATTATTTATCTCTTTACTGAATAACATAAGAAAAGGGGAATTATCACAAAATGATGCTGAAACAAGAGCCAGATGGCGCAAAACGGTAGCAGCAAAAGTACTTGCCACAAGAATACTTTTAAATTTGAAATTTTACTTAAAGTTCTTAAACGTTCTGTAAACGTTATTTCTTGAGATATCTTACTGGTGGAAAACAGGCATAAACGATATTATAATGTTTAAAATTACTAACTCGTGTAAATAGGGTCTAATTGCTAAACACCAGCAATTTAATTTATTAGAAGACAAAAGAATTATACATGCATGAGCTGTTTATGACGTACGTTTTTTTTATAAGAGCTTATGTAGAAAAAAAAACGCGTTTCTTCGAAAAAATAATGTATGTTTTGAATTATAATTTTTTGAAACCAAAATGAATTCAAACAGATAACTGCCTTTTTTTAACTCGATTTTTGAAAACCTTGATGTTCAAAGACATAACAGATAGCTAACAAACGTAGAAAGTAATAAGAAAGTCCAATCTGTGCTTTACTGACACGAAAAACATATCTATTTCAAGTGCCAAAGTTCATTGATTCAGTACCATAAAAGTAACTAAAAGTCCCAGTTTTATGTAGACCTATTTGATTAATATCCATTCCTTCATCAATTAAGTGATAAAATATCAAAGAAAACGTATTTTCAATGTATGTGATTGAAAACCTTCGAAAATTCAAAAGGCTGCGTTCGTTCATTAGAATGTATATTGAGTTTTTAGTGGGGACTCGCATAGTCTAAATCGTAGGCTAAAAACTGCCGTTTCGGCCGGAGTAGTAGTAGGAGTAGTAGGAGTAGTAGTAGGAGTCCAAGGGTGTTTTAATACGGTATTCGCTTTCGCTGCTACCGTAATTAAGGAGCAGATTCATAAATATTAATGACCCAAACTATCCACACGATGCCATTCATATATGGGCAGAAAATGCTTTAGTTAACGATCATAACAAGCGTAAATTAGACGAACTTCCTGGTAACGAAATAGAAATCATAGCCTATGAGAAATTACCTCCAGATGTTACAGACTCCGTCTTAGATAGAATATATCAACGAAGTCAAATGGACACTGGTGGTCTAGCCTATAAATTGATTATTAAACCAAATGCAAAGGTAATGTTAACTGCAAATATAGATGTAGAAGATAAATTATGTAATGGGCAAATCGGAACCATTTATCATATAAAATATGATCATAGAGGGGTTGTCAAAAAAATATACCTAGAGATGGAAGAGGACGGTGTAGGTTTGAAAGCAATGAACTCAGATAGTTTTAGTCCTACACATAAATTAGTACCGATTGAACGAGTCGAAAAGGAGATCAGAATAAAAAAGAATAGACCTTCCTCACCTAGTATCAAACGACTGCAATTTCCTTTAGTTCTTTCATGGGCATGCACAGTTCACAAAGTACAGGGGAAAACTTTTCCAAAAATCGTGTTCAATTTTAAGCTTTTGAAACAGAAACGATTCAACAATGGTCAAGTATATTTTGCTTTAAGTCGTGTTACTTCATTACAAGGACTTTATCTTACTGGAACACTAAATACAAAGTCTGTGAGGTTTGACCAGCGAGCTTCTGATGAATACGATTTTATGAGAAAAAACGCCGAGTTAGAATGTGTTGTACAGAACGATATGTCAGAAGGTTCATCGTTGACCTTTTCTCTTCTAAATACACGATCACTTCAAAAACATGCTGTGGACATAAAACATGACAAAGGTTTGATGGAAAGCAATTTATTATTTTTGACAGAAACGCAGTTGACTGTAGATTGTGACACATCATCTATCCGAGAATTACTGAACCCATTTAACGTCATTACAAATTCATTGAGCCCTCATAAATATTCAAATATAGCAATAGCATATCGAGATGACATTTCAATTGCAAACACAGATGCGATTCCTGGAGGGTCATTAATAATGTTATCAAGGTCTCGTATTTTCGATATGCCCCTTAACTTTCTCCTGCTCTATAGACAAAATTAACTACAGCGTGATAACTTTTTGTACATGATAGAACATCTACAAAGTAAGGTTGACTTAGTACATATCATTCTAGGCGACTTCAATATTGACTTTTGTAAGGACGAATGTAATTTTTTACGCCAGTTCCTTGTTGATTATGATATGGTTGTTGATGTTCCCACACATATCTCTGGTTTCTTGATTGATCACATTTACGTTCATAAAAGTTTAATGAATCAAATTAATGTCAACGTTTTAAGGCATTGTCTTTACTTTTCTGATCATGAAGCAATAAAAGTCAAGTTGGCCACAATTCACTAATAATTATTAATTGCTTTTATATCACAGCTTTAGTATAATTGTGGCAAATTTTTTGCGGGTAGTAAATGATGCGAAAGAAATTTTTGCAGAATTAACTTTTACGACTTTGCCCTTTTCCCGCAAAAATCTAAAATCTGAAAAAAGGTCTTTGTTTATAAAAACACATATGAAAGGCAGGCTCAAATTTTCTTTGTCATGAAATGTTTCTTAAAAAATTTAAGGTTTAACAAAGTATTGATCAACAAAGTCTACTGCATGATTTCGACAAACGATGATAGTGGAAATGCTATGTAGCAAACACCTCGTTAGCGGACATATTTTCTTGGAATTGTTGGAACATTGCTTTTAAATCTGTTCACCATTTCGTGATTTAATTTTCCGACAAGGTTTGCGGGGAACAAACACAGGTTAGAAAGTGACAGAAGTGGAGAAATTAAAGACTGTAAAAATCTTACATCTCACTTACTACCCTCAGGGAAACACCATGCTGGTAATGTGGTATGCAGATCAAAGTAAACTAATTGAAGAAAATCTTTTCATACAAAGAACACTAAAGTTAAAAATCGTATGTTTTCCAAATATATATATAAATACATGCTATAAACAAGAAAATGAAGCTTGGTCGTTTCAGTTTCCAGGTTCGCTTCCTGAAATCAATGTGTTATGCAGAACAAAGTAAAGTAAACAAAGAACATCTTTTCATTATAATGAACACAACAGAAAATCGTATGTTTTCCAAAGATAAACATATGCTATGAACAAGAAAGTGAGGCTTGGTGGTTTATCAAAGAACTGATTTTGATTTGATGAAATCAAAATATAATTACTGGGTCAGAATGAAGTTATCAGTGTTACAATTCACAACTCACACAAAAGGTTCACACTCACTCAAATCAACAAAATTTAGGGAGCTGATAAATACATTTCCTAACAAAACTTTCATATATTTTACTACTAATAAATCAATGAAACATACACAAGGATCAAAGTCAATGTGAAACCAACAGAAAAGTCAGAAGTAATTCACATGGAATCAAAGTGCAGTGACTTGGATTGCAACATTCGATTCTGAATCATACTGGACATCAAAATTATGTGTCAAAAGTAACAAAGAGATTTGTTGATCATCCATCGAAGCAATGTTTTTGCCAGGGAAGCATTCTGACAAAACTTCCAACGAACAAGTGACCTCTTGCTTAATTTTGTCAACACTACGGAATAGTGCTTTTCTTGAAATTTTCTTGGCTAAGTTTTTAGTCAACATTACTTTTCTGCAATGAGTGCATGTGTAAAGCGTAGATGTTGTCTCTATGTTGGCCGGTTTATGACAAACTGCACATGCATGGGTGGTATCTTGATCTACTCATAGAACCACACAATTACTGAGTACAGACGGCATTTCAATTTCTGGTTGAACTGAGTTCTCCAGCTGTTCATCACTGATTTTGAAGCCTGTGTTGTGTGATGTCTGAAGTCGTTCAGTGTTCCCAAACTTAATTTTCGTTTAACGCACAAGATCATAAGTCGTCCCGACACCATTTCTGTTATAAAGTGTTTGTAGGTTTGCCTTTCCATTGTTTAATAACTTTTATTTTTGTTGGGATTTTTTAAGACAAGTATTTTTATATTTTGATCTGATGATGCTTGTACAAAGTTTACAAGGGAAAATTTATCACATATAAAAATACTTGTCTTAAAAAATCCCAACAAAAATAAAAGTTATTAAACCATTTCTGTGTATTCACGCCACAGTGTGATCTTAATGCATCCAGTAGAATCCGAAATGAACCCTTCTCTGATTGGAACACTCTCACCATTGACATCTATCATTCTACTGGCATATAAATGGAGAATACCTTTTACATTGACTTGGGAATTAATGTATGTCTCATTTATAATGGTGTTAATAGTGGCAAACTCGTAACTAGCTGTGCAACTATACCCCAAGTCCTTACTTTTGACAGTAGTATAATTTGAAATGAATAAAGTTTTTTCATCATCTGATAGACGAGCATTATTTATTTGACATCCTTTGGAAGTACCACTTAACTCAGAAAACAATTTTCTCTTTCCCGGAGAAAAACAAACCACATTTTTAATGTCATTTTGTGTGGCTAAATCCATATTAAAATATTGTCTAGCACTCTTGCTTACTTTCAATGGACTTATAGCAAGAACATAACCATCCACCACATTCTCATCCAATTCTAGTAAGAAAAATTCCTTTTCATTATATGCATTTTAAGAGAAAAGGATTTTCTCAATTTTCAAAAATTTAAAAATATAATTGCAGAAGCTAATACCTGACAATACATGCAAGGAAAACAGTTTACTCAAACGAGAATTTCGTTTCAAATCTTTTCACAACTAGATAATTTACTCACTTCGTTTGCTTGATTTTCCTTCCATCGTCCTTACCCAAAGCTCATCTCATTATGATCTGTTTCCGAAAATGCGGGAAAAACTTTTCCATATAAGGTTCTTTAGCTTACACTTTTGAAACCAGTTAGTTAGCGCAGGCTGGGTTACTACACGACGCGTCCAGTCTGTAAATTACAAAGCTGCAACGGTCGGTATCGAGGAGGACGGCGCGACGTGAGAAAAACAAAAGATTCACGTGAATTCGTAGATTTCCTATGGAATTCTATTTTATGTTATGCTAGTGGGAATTGTTTTCAAATTTTACTTACATCATTATCAGATTTCACGTTCTACACACACAACGCGAAAAGTAGTAATTTCAAGTCGTTCTGACAACGACGACGTAAGAATGGCAGAATTTCGTATTGATTTTCCTCGTTTTCCTGACAATTCCTTTTCTCTAAGTTTATGAAACAAACTTCACATAACAATAAACCAAAGTGCTAACTTTCCATTTGCTTCGTGATTCATATCGTGTTGTGAATATTTTTTATGTGAGGTTGTCTTCGTCTCGCCATTGTAGTTTTGTAAGGTCCCTATTGTTCACCTACCACAAGGAAGAAGCATCAGTCAAATTTAATGACCGCGTGCCGCTGACCTTCAGACCACTGGGCTCTTGTTATTGTTTAAAACCCGAATTACTTGCTATTCATGAAAATTATTATTCTCACAAGCCTTGTTTTTCATGCGTCTATTTGCTCCCATGGCCATTGTTTTGTTCGGCAATATCCTTTGTGTCATTGTTATTTGTTCTCTCTACAGCTTTTCTTCTGTCACGCAATCGTGTCCCAAGTGACTTTTTATGTTTTCTGATCATTCCAGAACAGGAAGAACGGAAAAAGAACAAAAGAATACGAAGCAAAAGAAACTAATTATTTTACTGTAGATATGTGTTTATTTTTATGCTGTTATTTCATTTTTATGTATCTCGGTGGTTACGAAAGCCTTGTAAAGCACTAAATCAATATTTTATCAATTGTTTTGCTTGACACAAAAGAAACATTTCATGTTATAATTCGCAGATCGATAAAATTTTTAAGTTCTTCCAATAATTTTTCTCCTGATATTTTATTATTTCAAATACAAATCGTGATCGAAGTGTCTGTATGCAGTGAAAAAAAGGGCGTGCCGAAAATCACATATTTAAGTGTCCCAAAACCACACTTAGTGGGAATTTCTTTCCTGAATTGAACCTAAACATAAAATTTAGACATTTTCTATGGACCAATAAAAAATTATTGATTGATGTTCCTCATTGAAACCATAAGGATTCAAATATCTTAATGTGTAATGGGAATGAACTTTTCATAATTCACTGAAAATAAATATCGTGGAAGATATCAACGACAAGTGAATTTCACAACGTTCAAACATTAGACATAACAACGAAAAGTCTTGTTCGATTCAACTGTTCTAAATCTGCTCACGATCAATAAAATTTTTCAGTTGAACTAACTATTGGTTGCGAATGTTTAGGCGTATCAGTATTATTCTTCTTAACTACTCAGAATTACAAGCATTAATAAATGTTAGTCGATTGCTTGCACACTTTCGTGGATAACAATAGATAAAATATCTATTAAATAAGTTTAGATTTCTTCAGTTCGTGAAATGAATCAGTAAATGTGTAAATTCAAACCTGAAAAAATATTGAAATCCAGTAGAAATTGTTAAAACAATATCAATTTTTTAAAGAAAAAATAACATCCATTAACACATCGGAAAACCTTACATGACTGAATAACTTCAACATCTTCGCACATTTAATAAGAATACCAATAACTCTTTAAGCATGTCAAATAATGAAAGAAAAGCAGAACTCGCATGTTTCAGGTCTAGCGATCACACGGCGAGAAAAGCAAGTTATCCGAAGTATCCGTTATTCGTGCGATTTTTCGGGTAACTCTAGTATCCTAAGTTATCCTAAGTATAAGTTATTCGAGTTTTCCGTTATTCGGGAAACTTACGTATATATAATGTCCGCAGTTATCCGAAGTATCCGTTGCTTGGGCGAATTTTCGGGTAACTCTAGTATCCTAAGTTAACATGAGTGTGTGTTATTTGAGTTTTCCGTTATTCGGGAAAACCGACGTATATGATAATGTCCGCAGTTATCCGAAGTGTAAGTTATCCGAGTATTTCATGTGTCGGGAAACCTTTCGAAAAGAGACTTATTATTATTAACTTTGAGTTTGTGTAACTTTTATTCTTCGCAAAACTTGGCATGGCATGTAAGTGTTGTAGCGGAAGAGAACAATAGACCTTTCCCGAATTTATTTTTAATCAGACTCCGCCTTGTTTTCGCAACAGTTAATATGGCAACATGTCTGGAGACTCATTTAAGTAATGCTTAATGATGAGTGTAATAATTGTGATAATGTATGACTGAGCACTGGACATTTGGTTGTCATAGTATAACATATTAACCCTTTATCGTCCACGGTGTAATCATATGGTTACCTCATGTTTCGTCGGAAATACAGAAAAATCTACTTTGTAAGATGTCATGAACTTCGGTGTTCTGTAAAATACCATGCTTTAAGAATCTGAAAAAGGCGCTCTTTTTATTTTACGGCATTGTTGTGATCGTTCTGGCTGTCAGAAGTATCGGAGGTTCAGTGGCTGCGAAAGCATGCCTGTTTCTTATGTGTAATTGTAGTATAAATAGCTATTACTTGCAAAACTATTTCATGTTTTTTTATAGTTAAGGGATGTGTGTTTCTAGTATAATGAATTGTTTTTGTTATGGAGCAACACAGATAAATACACAGGACAAGAAAAATTAAAGCAACCATATGGTCACTGTGAACAAAGTGTGTAAATATTCTACTAAAACTGTTTCTTTGTTTTTGTGCCATATGAATACTGTGAACATATAAAGTAAAATAAGGAATATGATAAAACTTTATTTGGATCTCATTTTGTGTCATGTTGTCTTATTTCTTGTTCATTTCCACACAGTATTTAACATAAAAATGAGTAAAAGACGTATTTATAATACTGAAGAAGCGTTGAAAATAATTTTGGAACCAGGATCAGATTCTGAGTATGAAGAATTAGAGGAAAGTGATGGAGAAGATCACGATGCCACTTTAGCACCACAACCAAGAATTGAAGAAGAGCAACCAGATTTTACAGTCATTGGAAATGATGCAAATGAGCATGAGAATGACGATAATTCAAATGATGATAATAACATCGATCTCTCCACGTATATAAAACATGTCCCTCGATGGCGTGCTAACAAGATACCTCCAGCAAGTGATACACAATTTTTAGGGGATAACTTTGGTTTACCTCCAGATGATGTTGACACATGGACACCATTTACTTATTTTAAATTGTTTTGGAAAGATGATATAAATCAGTTGTTGTCGGAGCAAACCAATCTGTATAGTTTTCAAGAAAAGGCGAAATCTATAAATAGTACTCCCGGGGAAATTGAACAATTAATTGGCCTCCAAATGTTAATGTCAGTGGTTAATTTACCAGCATTTCACATGTATTGGACCAGTGAAACACGATACGCGCCTATTGCAGATATCATGTCAATAAACCGCTACAAGGCATTACGTGAGAATCTTCACGTCAGTGACAATTTAATGATCAACGAACCAGCAAACAGAACTAATAAACTTTATAAAATCCAACCAGTGTTAGATCACGTCAGAAAAAATTGCATTTTACTGGAACCGGAAGAAGAACATTCAAGAACATTCAAGTTAGCAAGTATAACAAAGTTATCAAGTAAAGTTCGCAGTGAAACGTTTTGCTAAACGTCTTTTACTACTCTCAATACCTGTCTTTCATTGAATTTGCAACTACTGTTATTTTAGAATGGTCACTAATGTGAAGGAAGATCTTACTAAACTCATATCTGAGCAACAAACTGTTATTGAATTACTGATGGATAGAGTAAGGGATTTGGAGCAGCACTTGTTGGATAAACCAAGTACTGAAAATAACGAGCAAATACCATTAGAACTTTCGGTAACAATTGTTTGTCATTTACTTCGAATTCAACTAAACAATGTGCTCTATTATGTCGTTTCAGATTTTAATGGCGCCTTAACTTTTACCTTTGTTATTAGGACAAAATTCATGCATATGTTAAGTCACTAGAAGATGAAGATTCCCGGGACTTTAATTTAAGGTGAGTTTATGTTTATTCAATTTGTTTTCTTCTTGTTAGCAGAGACATATGAGTGGAAAAGTATAATTGATTTGTTTTTCATGTTATGAGCATAGAACAATTCTTTAGATTTAATGAAGGAAATAATGGCACAGTCACAGCAAACCTTATCCTGGCGATCCAAGAATTTGGTGAATATCCAACAAAGTTGATTCGAAGTAAGAATTTCACATTAAAATCCATTTATGACCAGTGAAGTGTATTAAAAGCAATGATTGACGGTATATTTTTGTGTTCTTTTTTGGTATTAGAGGCCTGCAACAGATATTTCAGCCATCTGAAACGTACTGCCAAGGATAAAGAACAAATGACAGACGAACAACAACAAATGGCTGGAAAAAATGCAAGAAAAGTAGCTAGACGTACAAAAGTAAGTTACTTATTTATAACAATTTGACATTCATATTTAAAAGGATGTGTGTATTGAAACTAAAATACATTGTTATTCTATTTATTGTAGCTGTGTCAGCGACGCAGGAAAATTTCAAGAACAATGACCCTCACTGAAGATGAAGAAGAACTAGCAAATCAGATGACTGGCGAAATGATGACGGATGAAGAATCGGGTGATGAGAACGGAAATAAAATTATTACTATGAAGAAATTACCATAGCGCAGTGCAAGACTAGATGCATTTATTGAGAAAGTTGATGCTTTGCATCAGAATCGCAACATCATGGTCCGTGTTGAAGGAAGTCCTTCAGAGCGCCTACCTTCTGCTAAAGTGCCAAGCATTTGCATAGACTGATATAACTGACATAACATTGCAGTGTTTGTATTCAATAAAATTGAGTTTTTTCCTATTGACAAACCTTGTGTACGAGTGGTTAATTAGAATGATCTACCTATTTGAGTTTGAATTAACAGTTGCGTACTTGCATCTACTATTTTGTTTACTATTGACACCATGTACTAGTGTCTATTTTGTGTGTTGGTATGTCGAAAACTGGAGTTGAAATTTTGAAAGATAAACAAAAAACAAATGTATGCAATGTGTAGAAGAATGTTATGTCAAGAATTGTGTTTTGTATTTTATTTTATAATTTATAGATATTGAATGTGTACGAATTTTATAACATTGTATATATGATTTATAGTCTTATAGTTTAGCAGTATTTTTTTGTACCACTGGCATTGTATTTGAGTATAGTACATTATTTATTGGCTATCTTCATTGGTGAACGCATTTTATCTGTACAAACACAAATAACAAAAGCAGAAAAATTAAACTACCTGTCAAACTACCTCCTCTTTATTTTCTCTCAGCAAAGTTAGAAAGGAACGAAAAAACGACAAAGAATTATCGGTAATTAAATCTTGTTAAAACTCTACATACGATTCTAAATCGACTCAAATTACAAAATATCCTTATTGGGTATATCCCTTGGTGGTTATAGATTAAAATTTCTGTTTGTTCACTTGAAGTGATTAATTAATGGTTTCCCGTTCTGATTCAGAAACGATGAGTGACTCACCCATGCCATCAGCCTCCAACGACGTTGAACGTACGTGTAATGGAGATGTGGACCGTCATACGAGTCCTGGAGACCACTCTTCCAGTCAGGCTAGAGGACAGAAGCGAAAACATGGTGAAACTGACCATGATAATCATGATGTTGATGATGCTTATTGCTCTTCTGCTGCTGAATCGTCAGCAAATGAGGATTAATGCAATGACTCCAGTGTGTCCACTGGTCTTTTGCGGAGGCTGAATGTTCGGATAATTATTTATCTCGACGACATGCTTTTGATGTCTCAATCAAGACAGGACTTGGAATTGGCACGAGACACAACTATCTTTCTCCTGCAGAACCTGGGTTTTATTGTGAATTAGAAAAAATGGCAGTTCGAACCCACTCATAAAAATAGAGTTTTTAGGAATTCTGATGAATTCCTTAAAAATGACATTGTCCCTCCCAGAGGACAAAATGACCAACATTATAAGTACATGCAACTCTTTCATCAAAAAGCCTCAATTAACCATCCTGCAATTGACACAATTGATAGGAAGGCTATCATTACTGCTCAAGCAGTATTTCTAGGCCGATTAAATCACAGGTTTTCACAGGAACAGGAGATCAAGGAACTTCGAAACAACTCTTTCAGTGCAACAATAACTTTAAACACCAACTCAATCCAGAAATTAATCTAGTGGCGAGACAATCTGTACCTACACAATGGCTGCCCCTTAAGAATGACAGTACCAGAATGATTGATTCTGACAGATGCTTCACTGTCGGGATGGGGTATCCACCGCCAGGGAATTTCTTCAGGAGGGGAACGGTCCTACTCAGAGAGGAAGCAGCATATAAATATTCTGGAAATGATAGCTATAAAAATAGATTTGAAAACATTTGCCTTGAAAGGGAAAGTAAAACATTTTCAGGTGGACAGCATGACGGGCCTGTCATATCTAAACAAAATGGGAGGTCTTCACAACCACCAACTATTAACGTTAGCCAAGGAAATTTGGGAACTAGCCCTCAAAAATCAGATCATGATTACTGCAGAGTATCTCCCCAGCGAAACGAACATCATAGCGGATTGGGAGTGTGGGAATCACAACAACTCCATCGAATGGAAGCTAAAACATCAAACATTTCTTGCAATAACTCAGATTCGAGGAAAGCCCAATATGGACCTGTTTGTTTCAAGGTTGAACCATCAGATACCTGCATACATGTCTTGGTGACTCGACCCAGAGTATCGAGCAGTGGATGCAATGCAACAGAGCTGGAAAAACCTCTCTCCATATGCATTCCCCCCATTCTGTCTAAAGGAAAGGGTATTTCGAGTGATAATGATAACACCAACCTGGCACACACAGGCTTGGTGCTCAATGCTTCTGCAAATGAGTGTAAAAAATGCTGTATTGCTCCCGAAGAAAAAGGACTTGCTAAGAAACCAAAACGGTCAGTTACACCCACTTATACAAAACGACCATCTTCAAATGGCGGCTTGGACAGTTTCAGGGAATCCCTCCAGTCAACGGGACTATCAGAGGGGGCTGCAAAATTGGTCTCAAATTGCAGAAGAACGGGCTCATTTTCTCGTTACGAATCATCCTGGGGTAAGTGGGTTAGCTGGTGTAATAAACGACAGTTTGATCAGTTTCGATTTCCTATAAGTGAAAAATGTAACTTTCTTTCACAGTTCAAATAACTGGGATTGGAGTATAATACTATTAATGTTGTTAGATCAGCTATATCAGCCTATCATGTACCCATAAATGGAACTTTCGGTCAGCATCTTTTAATCTGTAAGTTAATGTCTGGTGTTTTTAACCTTAGACCGACACAACCAAAATGTATTTTTTATGGGATGTAGAAGTTGTATGAAACTACATAAACTCGCTTAGTATTAATGTAGATTTACCCATTAGACTTCTGTCCTTGAAACTAGCAACACTCCTTTCACTGACTGCAGCATCTAGGGGTTACGAAGTGACGATCTTAGATATTAAGCACATGGTAAAATTGGAATCTAAATATATTTTTAATTTTGATAAGCTGTTCAAGAGTTGGCGGAGGGGTCGCCCTCCACCAGCCGTAGAATATATTGAATATCCTGAGAACAGAAAGCTTTGTGTAGTTTTTGCATTAGAATGTTATCTAGGTAGAACTAGACAGTGGCGCACAAGGGAACATGGTCAACTCTTGTTGAGTACTCTGAGACCACATAAACCTGATCAGCGGTCTACAGTCTCAGGCTGGGTGAAGGAATTCTTGGGGTTGGTAGGCATCGATGCAAATTTCTTTCAGCGCATTCAACTAGGTCGGCGTCTTCTAACAAAGCAAGCTCTATGGGACTCGCGGAAACTTGTCTAGTAAATCAGTGTGGCAAAGGCATTACCATAAATTTGTTGATACTGTCTCGGACAGATATCAACAAGCCCTCCTGGTGAAAAACGCGTTGAACAGAGGAGGTAGTTTGACAGTGGAGCACACTTCGTGAGCTGAGGGGATTAAGATCCAATATTAGTTGGCGGAGATTGTATGAATAAAATCCAAGACGAACTTCCACCCACCCTCACCTATATAAATTCTAATACATATAAAACTGTTTCTTTTTAGGTGGAAGAGGAATGGGGAAGAACACTCCCACCAGTTGTCGCGGGAATTTTACACGTGGTCGAGGAGCATATACTTAGCTGTTTTTAGAGAAAAAGATTGCCATGCTTAACAAATTGTGTTTTCTTTTGTCCCGTTTTACTTTCCTCTTACCCTTCAGGAATTCGTGTATCTTTGCTCAAAATTCTATTGAAACAAAAAATCGAAATAAATGAAAAGATCTCACCTACTTGTTGGTTGATACCATCATACCATCTTTTGATCGGTATGCCACAAAATTGCTAGCTAACAGCGCAGCAATACCACCAGTCTTTGCAACGAGCCGGCCAAGGAATACTAAGATAAATACAGCAGAACGGACAGAGTGGCTATCAGGTGTAACAAATTCGAGTTCTTTTCCCAAATAAGAAGCTCCACTGTCGTCTGTTCTGTTTTTTCAAGTTCGTTATGTTGGACACGAAGGAGGAGGCTTCAATGCTGATGCCATGCTGATGAAAGAAAGTTTTTAACCATGGGAGTAGATGAAAGTATCAAGATGTTAAAATCGATACGACACCAACACGTCACGAACTATTCTCACGTCACGGATTATTTCCAGATGGTAATTTCAGGACATGTCAGGACTTTTCATTGATAGGTATCTAACGTCGTGTTGGCTTTTATAACAGTTACATTGAAAGTTATGGATTTCTAATAACGTTCTGCGAAATGAAACCGACTTTCTTTTCCAAAAGCACGATCAAAACTGTCAAATAATGAAGAGAAACACGTACCAATAAAAACCGAGTAGGAAAGTATACGACAGGATTTGTTCACTTCAATGCTCTGTGTTTTTTCCAGGTAATGCTGTAACAAAAAGAAGAGTTGTATACATATTATCATCGGAAGTGGTTTCGAGAGTAGACTGTAGTAACACAAAGTTTTTGCAAGGTTTGAAACAAATTCAAGAATTGCATTTCCATTTTTCTCAGAAAAAAAATATTCTAAGCACATATTGATTAAAGGACGATTAAAGCCCAGGCGCTTATTAGAGTGACTAAACATTACTCAGAAATTAATAAGCGTCCGGGTGGTAATTAGAACTTTGAACAAAAAGAGAAAATTCTGTAATAGGAAACGGAAGATTATATTTTTGTGAATTCTAAATATAAGCTATAAACATAAAATCTTATTTCGTTGCCATGAAAAATACAGTTGTTTTTATTCTTTTATGATAAAAAGCAATGCCTCGTTGACAGCTAGCATGGCCATTTCAAAATGTTTTTATAAGCGCCCCTCTCCAATTAGCGCCCCTCTCTTTCAATCGTTTTTATCAAACCCTATTTAGTTGAATGGTGGAGCTTAATAGATTAATGCTTATTAAGAGCATAACCTTAGCTTTAAGGGAGTGTTCACATCATGGATAAAAATTAGCCCGGTAAAGTGGGCTGGCTCGGTTCACCAGGCTGATTTGGTCTTGTGTTCACATGAAAAAAAAACATCCTGAAAAATTTTATGTGATTATCATTATCAAAGAAAAACATGCGGATTAGGTGAAAAATCATACCACAAGTGATCACATGGAACAAATTCCGGTCGGTTTGCCGAGATCTCGCCTTTATGTACCGATGCGTTTCTCATGTGCACACCATTTGAATTTTACGAGGCTTTCATAAAATCACTTTACCGGTGTCACGGTAAATTTTAACTCCCCTAAATAATGACTCCCCAGTCATAATAAACTAGTTTATAGTGACTCCCCCATCAAAATAAACTAGTTAATATAAACTAGTAAATTACGACTCCATAGAGTTAACATTTCCTAGGAAATCCTGACTCCCCTGGTTTAAAATGACTCCCCTCTTAAATCTTGCTTAAAAACTTTTAAAATTTATATGGCCATTCCTTGGACCTCGCGACTTTAAAAATTTAAATTTTGTCTACTCATTCCTTCACCGAATACCTTATTCTCAACTTCAGTTGAGCTAGAGTCTGATAATGTCTGTGTTTGACTGAACTTTCGTATATTTGAGCAACTGCAATTGGGCCTACGAGTTAGTTGGAAAATACTGAAGTTGAGCCCAGTGCAGTTAGCACGTTCGACTATATCATAAGGTATATGATAACTTATTTTGTCATTAAATTTTCTCAGGGTTATAGTTGGGTTGACATCTTCCTGGCCAGATTTCGGCATTTTCCGTTGCAAGTTGGAAAATTGGACTCATTCATTTCTTATTTTTTTCTTTTTGCTCAGATTTTTTTGCACCTACTCCTTTTGACATGAAACACTTGGGATCAGGGTGCATTTTTAGCTGCCATATTTAAGCCTCCAGGAAGGATTTGCAGGTTGAACAATACATCGAAAACATGTCGTTCAGACATTTTCAAACTGTGTACAAGGATGTCTTTCAGTTCTAAAACACGCGAGTCCCAAATCAAAACATTCGAAAAGTTAAAGATATGCACTGCAATGACTTCTTTTGATGGGTGGGGGTCATGATTAACTAGTTTATTTTGACTCCCTGACATTTTTCAATCCGAAATAATGGGGAGTCATTATTTACTAAGGGAGTCATTATTTACTAGGAAATTTCTACTCTAGTGGAGTCATTATTTCCTAGTTTATTTTAACTGGGGGAGTCATTTTTCCCAGGGAGTTAAAATAATCCGCTACACCGGTCTGACTTTATCCATGTGAACACCCTCTCAAGTCACACATTTGAATTATAAAGTGGTGAATTCATTAAACAGATGATTCCCGAAAATATTAATTCTATGAAAACAAAATGCTCCTCTACAAAGTTTGGACGACTCCAGAATTCGGCATAGTGATCAATGAACATGATGTGAAATTACGCTTTATGACAATAACATTAACGGCAAACAAGGTGAAGGTAACCATCACTACCCTTTTAATTTTTTTAATTTACTCATCCGAAGGAGCTCCAGCTTGTTCAGTTAGATGTCAGACATGCAACAATATTTTTAATGTCATAAATCGTTCCGTTAGACAGTCTTTTAGAAAAACAAAATAAAGCAGGAAACGCAGATACCTGTATGGAGGTTGTTGGTAAAAACTTTTCCCATTTTCTACGATTAATCTCCAAACCTTCTCATAATTCACGTCGTTTTTACGTTGTGTTTACAGTTGATGTTACTTAATGTGATTTACAGAAAACTTTCAAAAACTATTATTCCCTAGTGACCCGTTTCACTTGAAACTGTTAAGGCTCTACCTAAACTTGTAATCGGTTTTAGAAGTCATTTTCGTTTCACTAAAAAATGACGTATCAAAAATAGGATAAAACATTTGACCATAGTCATTATGACAATTTCCTATTGATGTTTCCGTAGTTTCCGTAGTAATTCATTCAAATCATTCAAATCATGTGATCCAAAAGTCTTCAAAATAGAATACAGGCAGGCAGGTCAGGTTAAATATACATTTAACTCCCGGTAACTGGAGCTCCCACGTGACCCGAGAACTACAGTAAATATGGTGGCATATTAGACACTACTGAAAGAAGTTTCGTATGTCAGTTTGTTTTAGTTTTTCTGCAAGATCACATTCTACGAGTGAGCTGATTTGATTGAAATGCTCATGAATGTTTTCCCTGTTGAACAGCATGTAGTTCCTGAATCACTCTAGCGCATGACGCACATCCCTCGATTTAGGGAAAGTTGGTTGGCTTACTTCCTCATCATCGTCATCATCGCATCGGAGTGGTGTATTGAGATACGACATGACTGGATTCGAACTCGGGTCGGAGCGGTCGCACTCAAAGGTGCTCTAACCAATGAAATAAAAAATACATTGACAAATCATCTTCCGTCTTACTACACGACTTTTCTGATTCGTTTCTTCAAAATATATCTTATAGAATTTCAGACAAATCGAAATTTACAAAGTACATCTGGATGGTTTAGTTACAAACAAAGCTGTGGAAAACTAATGGGTTATAAACGCAAAAATTGGTTTTAAAAAATGCTCACAACAGAAACCTGAACGGATACCGTTGTTTACAATACTCTCTGAATACAACCAGTATCAGAACCTCCTAATAACCGCTTTATACACTGCTTTATACTTTATATTTCTATGTCAAATGTATAAAAGATGTAAAAGCGTTAACTGAACTTATCGATATTAATCCAAGGAACAATTCCTTGAAAATGCCAAGTTCAAACTCAAAAGCCAAGATATTTTTCATGTGACAGTGTTTGAATTGGTTGCCTCAGGTCTGAGACATGCCAAAAAAATTCCTCAAAGTAAATAGAGAACGGCAACAAGCTCAATTATTCAATGCTCGTGAATACAAGCCGTTGTAGGCAATAGCTTTAGCTTATTACTCTGGATCCAAACCAACTCTAATATTAAATTTGTACATGTCGGTCGTCAGGCCTTTCCACCTTTATGTATTGATACGTAAGTCATAGTAAACAAACTGCATTACATGAAATGGCCATGAAGTTTTAGAAAAGGGAAATGCCTATTCTAGACTCACACAGCTTTGACATTATTTACTTGAAAAAATTCCAATATTTTGGCTTCCAATAAAAACTAATATACGAATTTGGTCATTATTGACTCACCTTACCGATAGAACGATTCCTTCACAATTAAAGTCAAAACTTGCATTCAGTCGTAACATTTGCAATCTGTCGTAAAGATTTCATTATTGATGGTGCTTACCATGTTGGCATCACGTATCACACATTCCAGACTCGTCCAACTTATTCCGTCACTCTGTGTCAACCTTTACGTTGTGCTCAACGAGAAACCTAAACGAAATCTATTATTAACATATGGCCAGCAATACAGGAGGTTTTAGGCAAATCAAATGATTGGTTTGGACTCAGGAGGCCATGTCACCCTGTATCTGATCTATTACAATCTTGTATGTTTAACAATGTCCCTGATCATATTGAAGCAAGCAACAAGCATTGGCAAATGTAAAGCCAGAGGAAGCAAAGGTTTCTTTAATATGAGTGTGTTTGACTCTAAAGTCAGTAAACATGTTTTATGTTAAAGCAGTGTTATACCCCACCCACCCCAGCAAGTTTGGAGTTAAACCAAAAACATTTACGAATTAAAAGCATGATTGATTTAAATTATGTTTAGCTTTTTGTTTTCACACTGTTCAAATACAGTTCTTTTCGGAGTTTAGCCTGCATTGTGACAAAAATGACGAATTTAGAGGTTGTGCGAATTACAGTAGACTCCCGGTTATTCGAACCTGCACTTATTCGAATAATTCTGTTATTCGAAGTGAGATGGCGTTCCCCTTGGATCTGCTTACCCAACTCAGGCAAAAACACTCTCGGTTATTCGAACTTCAGTTATTCGAATAATTCGGTTATTCGAAGTGATTTCTATTCCCCTTGGGGCCAATTATAGGCTAAGTCACCCTCAGTTATTCGAATTTTTTTTATTGGGAGATCGTCGAGTGAGAACATTGATTTTCTGCGATTAAAACACTTTTTTTCTTCAAAAAATCAGGTTTCAATATTCATGGCTATTTACACTCTTCAAGCAATTTCTTCAAAAGTTCAATATTCTCCTTCGGTCCAGAGAATTGAAGCAAACAGGGGATCCGCAATCCCTTATCATCGCCAAAGTTAGTTCTTTTCCCTGTCACTTTTACTTTGCAAGTACACAACATCTCTGACTTCAGAAAGTAAAATATCATTTTGGCAAATTTTCCTGTTTTTCCTTTAGGCAAATGACCAACAATATCTCCTTTTTTGCAGACCGCCACTGCATATTTGTCTATGTCGTTTGTTGGTTCCATTTTAGCTTCTTGGACTTTACCAATAACAGCGTTCTATACTCATGATATTCCATAACGGTTGAGTTACTCTCATAATACTTGATAAGAATGATTTCTATCGGCTGTGTTTCGTTGATTATCATTGAAACAAGATCCATTGTAATTTTCACTTCTTCGTCCTAATTGTGGTGTGACTGCTTTGTTGTTGTGTTGTTTCGTTTCGTTTTATAACATTCGAAAGTTTTAAAAGGATCATTCAAAATTCGAACGTTTCCTTTGATTTTCGAACGTTTCATCTAATTTTCGAACGTTTCGAAAGCTCGATTAAAAAACGGTTCTAGGATAACTACCCCCTGGACAATCCCCCCCGGATGATTACCCCCTAGTAAATTGCCCCCCGGAGCATTACCCCCCCCCCCCGGACAATTGCCCCCCGGACAATCGCCCCCTATATAGATAGGAAAAATCCCCCCCCCCCCCCCCCCCCCCACCGGAATATTGCCCCCTAAAAAACGTGTAAAGTATTTTTTACGATAATATTGCTTCTAAGGTATTTTTGCTCGAAAGCAGAAAGGGAAACAAGATTTACAAATCAAAGAAAGTTAATATATTTCAAATATACAGATGTTTGTTATAAAATGGTAACACAATGGATATCATGTAAATATTTGTTTTAAAAAGGGTCGTTGGCGGTTTGGGTAATCATCATCTATGCGTAGAATTCGAGCGTTACAATCGTTTTTGAGGAGGTGGTGGATGCCCTGCTAGATTTTGAAGCATTCGGACACGCACAACACTTTCCTCCTTACGTAATATTTCCAAAAATTTCCAGAACGTCGGGTGGCAAGAAGAAACGTTAGGGCTAAAAGTAATTCTCCAAAGTGTATTGGCTAACGCGCTGTCAACATTCCTTATTTATAAACCGAATTCTAGTGATCTTTGTCGGACACTACGGTGGACTGTGTCGTGAATAAACACTTCAAGTATCATTTTAGTAGACAATGAGAATATATGAAACTTTGTTGGTTTGGGGGGCAATATTCCGGGGGGGGGGGGGGGGGGGGATTTTCCAACCAATATGGGGGGCGATTGTCCGGGGGCAATTGTCCGGGGGGTAAAGCTCCGGGGGGCAATTTACTAGGGGGGCAATCGTCTGCGGGGGGAATTGTCCAGGGGGGGGGGGGGGGGTTGTCCTGTCACCTTAAAAAACAAGTGGGTGGATGTAAACAAACTTTTTAAAGGCTCTTCAAATCCACATCAAAGATGGCAACCGCTCAGACAACGTCAAGGAAGAAAGCTGTTCTGACGATCAAAGAAAAATATCTTGCTTTGAAAGAGCTTGAAAAAGAAGGAACAACTAAAAAGTCTATTGCTAAAAAGTATGGTGTCCCACCTAACACACTTTCATACTGGGTTAAGAATAAAAGTGACATTTTTACCAAGTATCAATCAGGCCAGTATGGAGCTAAAAGACAAAAGCTTTCTTCCGGAAAATACGATAACATTGATAAAGCAGTTTACAAGTGGTTCGTTAACGCTCGTGAAAGAACTGTGCCGATTAGTGGTCAAATCATTCAAGAAAAAGCATTGGATTTTGCAAAGCAATTCAACGAACCTGATTTTAAAGCTTCAGAAGGCTGGCTAGACAGATGGAAGCACATGTTCGTTATCGGAAAATCGGTTACACCGCGCTGTTTCAAAGGAGTCAAAAGTCTTCCCTGTCAGTACAAAGCTCAAAAGAAGGCCTGGATGGATTCTGAAATCTTTACCGATTATGTGAAAAAACTCGATGCTAAATTGGAAACTGTGGGTCGAAATATTGTCTTGATAATTGACAATTGCCCATCTCATCCAGAAGTCACTGGTCTTAAAGCAGTAGAATTAGTTTTTCTACCACCAAATACAACGTCTAAGACCCAGCCCATGGATCAAGGTGTAATCCGAGCATTGAAGGCATATTACCGGTCAAATCTTGTGAAACGTCAAATAAAGTTCATTGACGGAGGTAAAGAGGTCCCTGAAATTAACATTCTTGAAGGGATGCAAATCTTGGTCAAATCATGGGACGCTTTTTCAAAAGACACCGTTAAAAACTGCTTTAAGAAGGCAGGCATCTCAAAAGAAGCACAGATCACGAGTCTCAATGATGCTGATGACCCATTTAAATCTCTTTCTGACAGCATAAGCGAGTTGAAAAAAAGAGAAGTTGACGGCGACATCTTGAACGCAGATGATTTTGTGGATATTGATTTTGAGGTATGCACGAGTAAATCAATTGAATTGAATGATGAGGAAATCGTGGAAATCGTACTTAATGAGGACAAAGATCAAAACGAGCCGAATCTCGAAGATGACGATGATGATGAAATTGAGGCACATGACATCCCCCCGAAGAAGCCAAAGCAGTCAGAGTTGGAAGAGGCCTTAGAATTGTTGGAAAGATGGTCTTTGTTTGACGAGAATGGTCTTGAAATCAGAAAGCAGTTAAACATGATAACACGTACATGTCAAAAACACTACATCGATAGTAAAAAACAATGTAGCATTAAAGATTTTTTAAGAGTTGAACTCTTTGTATTTACTAGATACATTTTCTTTATAACTTTCATATTTTAAAACCTGTTAACAATTTGTTCAAATTTATTCTTTCTTCAAAAAGTAAAAATTCTTTGTGTTTATTACGCTCAACTGAACCACAATGCCTCAATTACTTCAGAAAAGTCCATCCCATTAAGGTTAAGTTGAAAATCTGGCGGGAAAACGAATTTTTCAGTTATTCGAACTCCCGGTTATTCGAAGTAAATTCTTATCCCCCTTGGAGCTTCGAATAACCGGGAGTCTACTGGTACATTACATTGCATTGCAAAAAGCGCACAAACAAATAAAACAGTTGATACATTAAAAACACTTTTTAGCCGGGGTGCGGTGTGGATGCAGTATGAAATAAGTAAAGCAGTGTTAAAACGAGGCTATGTTTTTTTCGTCGTTTTTGTTGTCAATATTTATGTCAAGTGCGTTTCTGATGAAATTAACATCGTTTTGATCTTCCCATTTTTTCGTCGTCTTCATCCAGAGGATACGTGACTTTCAATTTGTCGGGAAAACCGTTTGGAGAACAACCTTTAAAGAAATGATTTACGATGTTTATTTACGGTTAAATCTAGTGACTGAAATAGTTGGGTCATATTATTCGGTACGAACACGACGTAGATGTTATTCTCCATCAGTAGAGTGGTAGCATCATCTGTCCATTATCACAAGTGCTCTATCACGATAATTGTGAGGTAAAGTAGGGTAACACAAAAATATGAAATCGAGGAATGTCAAATCTAAATCCATGCTCCCTTTATACGAAGCCAAACACGAGTGATCATTAAAAATTTTACTAACAGATCAAACGAGGTACATAAAAGCATTATCACTTTGGTCAGGTCCCGTCATGTTAGTGTGGTCTGTTACACCTAACCACACGTACCATGTGACCAATACTGTACTGAAGAAAAGAAAGAAGTCAGTAGTTTGAGAAGATGGCTTACAAAATCGAACGGTCGATTTTGATTTAGTTGTTATATGATTGGATAAACATGAGACATAACAGTACAGTGAAATCAGAGCAAAGTGACCATTTCTTGGACTCTGCAGTTTAATGATTCGGGATTTGTATCTAACCCACCACGAACTTCTCTCACAAAACAAAAAACAATTTGAAGAGCTTCCTAAAACCCTTCCAAAACATAACCCTGAGAACATGAAGCAACGGTAGTACGCTCATTGGTAGTCATGCTTATCGTCGATGAAGCGTGCAAATAGGTTCGAGTACACAACACACGAAGATGTCAGAACGGTGTCGTGACGTCAGTCAACGAACACTGATTTGAAAAAGCTCAAACAAATAGCTGTTACATATGCAAGGGCTATTTGTTTGAGTTTCTCCAAATCGTATCGAAGTCATCGATATGTTTTATCATTCCCAAATTTCATAACATGAGTGGAACCCTACTATAATTATGTACTTTATTGTGTTACTCCATCAAAAGTGTGTGTTACCCCAATACAATGTTTTGACATTCCCCCGAAATCATTTCATAAATTCGCACTTCTTCATTGAAGACTCATCTAATCAACGCGTTGATAAAAGGCATCGAATTCATCTATCTGTGTATGCTTGACTCGATTGCCTCAGGCATTGAATATGTCACAAACGATTGAATTATTAAATACTTTTGTGTCCATATGTATGTAATCCTTTTAACAGGAAACCTAAACGGACTCCATTTTTCAAAGATGGCCATCAGTGTCGGATCTAGAGGTATGTCGAAATTTGAGAGCATTAACATTAACATAATTTAACGTAATAACATAATGTGTGAATTAAATTTATATTACCAATGGGATTATTTGAGTGCTTTTCTTTTATGGTTAGATTGCAAACACTCTCCTACACAAATTTCGACACTGGCCATGAATAAAAGCAGTTCGAGGCAGAGCAAGGGCTATTTTGGACTCAGACGACCTTGTTGACCAGCATCTAAACTTTCTATATTCTTAAATGTCGGATGTGAGACGTTGTTTTGCTTCCTCTCTTAAAAAAGACTCTCCTCATCAATATTGATGCAGGGCCAAATTCGCACTCAATGACATCTATTTCATTCAGCTGAGTTTTTTTGACAAAGATTGTGGGTGTAACATATCCGCCATGGCTTACATTCGATCAGAAGAAAGTTTTCGACAGAGTCGACATTGGATTCCTGCTTGAGATCCACAACATTTGGATACCCTGAAGACTTTGCTGAAATTATAGCTCTTCTCCTGACTGACACATCAGCACGCACCACCAAACAATGGATTTGTCTTCACCACCTTCCCGCAAGATGGAGGAGTGAGACAGGTAGATTATATCTCCCTCCCTCTCTACGTACTTCAGACCGAACTTCTAGCAATCATGCTAGAATAAGCTAACATCCAAGGCCTGGAAATTCCTGGAATGACAAAGCCTTTCCTACTCTCCCAGTATACTAACGATACCACTGGTGTTTGCTTAAGTATTGAAGGAATAATCAATACCAACATGCCATTCAAAGCTTTTCATCATTTTATGCATAATGCTTATAAACCTATTGCTTATAAAAAAACGTGTATTTATTTGTTCAATTTTCCTATAAAATCTCAAAACGATTTTCTGGTTGTTAAGTAAGAATAAACCCTCCTGACCGATCTTAACGTATCCACAAGGTTATCCAAATCTTCGAAACCAACGGTCAGGAAATCCAAGCCAAACTTAACCTATTAAAAACCCAGGCTTGCGCCTTTGGTTCTCTCCCACTGCAACCTTTCCTACTTCCTCGCGGTATACAGTGGACACAGGAAATCAAAATCAATAGTGTAAAGCTGTAACCTGTTGTGAGGCGAAATAACTCAAGTCTATCTACCCATCAAAGGTAAGGTCATCCTGTTGAATGTATTTGTATTGAACAAACTTATCTACCTGTATACTGTCTTCCTTCCACCCGTATGGGTAACTAAGAAATTCTATTCATTAATTCAATCTCCCGTATTTGCAACGGCGATTTCTCCAATCCTTTTCCACATGTACTCTCTACCCAAAGCACAGGGAGGACTCGGGATACTTCATCCGCAGAGACACTCCTTAGTCATTTCCATCTGTGGTCAGAGCATTGCCAGCCGACAGCACCCTCAAGGTACAAAACATCTACAAAGCTCTCCTCCCTCTACCGAAAAAGCCCAGAGGAGAGCTAGTATGTGAGCGTGTATTACCACCCCAAACGACTAGACAACAGTCTAATTTCTTCAGGGACTGTTGTGTTCCGAGCACGTATGACACCCTCTTTAAAGCGCTCCATGGCGTTCTTCCAACAAACGTCAATGTGAAAAGCTGGAAACGCTACAAAGCAAACAGGTAAAACTTCTACCAATTCTTAATGTCATTCTCTCTGCTATCTCTGGGCAGAACAGTCTGGTTCTACATGATTTTTTTCTACTCAACCCCTTCGTCGATTCTCCTTTTCCACTCCTAATCTTTACCTTTCTTAACGTGACCATAGACGGAATATGGAACGCCATCAAATACGACAGGTTACCGGTGGATGATACCACAGTGTTGATGGCTATAGCCGTCAGAGTTTAATATTGCCAGGGACTGAAGGAAGGCAAAGTATCTGACTTTGAAGCTGCCTTTGCTCATCCCAGTGTGATGTGTGTGGTGGGGGATGGGGCTCTGTCCTTTACCCTGCCATTATAGCAGATAGCAAACAATAATCAAGACAAGCTAAACAGTCGAAAGACAGCCTCTGTATCAAGTCAAAACGAGGTTAACAAAACAAATCTCACCAAAAACGGTAGGAGGTTGTCTCTGATACGAGTAGATCTCAAATCAAGCCAAAAATTAAAGAAAATTCTGCAGAAACGGCTAAAAACGCCTAAAAACTAAGACCCAGAAAAGAATGATTTTGCTCTGTTCGACGAAGATGTAAAATTCACGTGCGTCTCCATGACAACCTATTGTTAATTCGAAGAATTCCTTTGTTTAAAGATATGATATAAAACTCTTTGTGAACAGTCATCAAATTCATAAAACTTTAAAAGACGATTACAGGCAAACGAAATGGCGTTTCAGCAAAATTTCTTCACAGAAAGAACACAAACTTTTTTCTCTATCGTCTCATATCAGACTTGAACCCATTCAAAAACTTTTAAAAATTTGCAAAAAAAATATCGCTTTGAACTCAAACATAGTACATTACCGTTTTCGATATTAATCTCGAAAAAAAAAATCCATCAGATAATGATAGAAGATTTTTCCAAACTTGACGTAGCAAACATTTTTACTAAGATCATTTTTTTTGATTCCGGGAAGGGGTTTTCATGCAACACATAAGCAATTTTTAAAAGGAGAATGTGGAAGAAGTGTTTGATACCTGTATCGACGTCTTGTTTTCCGAGAACTAATAAATTATTTTTTATGAGTAAACTTCCAAAGTCTTTAAAAATTCACGTTGGTTTTTGCGAAACATTACAGAGTTGAAGATAAAGGTGTGATTAAAAACAAGTATTCTCTGAAGACACGTTTCACTAATGTTTAATAACTAAGGCTCTCTCTACATTTGTAAATAATTTCTGAAGAAAACGTTTCGAACAGACTTCTGTTTTCCTCAAAACAACATACCAGGCAACGACATTAAAATATTCTTGAGTCATTATCGCAACTTGTGTATTTGATAGATAAACTTTATCTAGATGTCACTAATGGGCCACGGTACAAACGAATATCGTATTATTATTCCCAAAATCACTGTTGCATGACGAGACTTCTGACTCAATCATTCCTAATCGATTTATGAATGCAATTCAGATATCCCATGTGGGGAGTTCTCATCTCTTTCACTGTGTCAGGGTAATCGAGATAATACCGATCAAACAGGATGCTCAATCTGCCATGATGAAGGGTTTAAAGAAACGTTATTTGATCAATTAACAGACACTAGAAAAGAAAAAAACACATCTCGCTTACAGCCGTGATCGCATAATTATATCACCGCATATCACTTCGACTTGGCGTGAAAAAAAGTTGAGAAACATCAATATGTACATCATGTGTACACCGCCTCCACATGAGGTAAGAAGGATTCATTAAAAAATTACATTCAAGGAAATGTTGGCATCAAGTGTATTTGTGAAATAGAAACCTTTACTATGTCTCAGTAAGTAAGTATTTTTCTTATTTAACACATAAAAGAATTATAAGTACAATTCTATTAAATTCAGTAATCCCTGATCGTGATCAAAGAAACGGTTCTAGGGCCTTAACCCCCTAGAAAATGTTCCCCTGGTAAGACCCCAGTAAATTACCCTGGATAATTAGCCCCGGAACTCGTAAAATACAGCCATCGAAGTTTTATTTTGTTTCATCGATAATGGCAACATCAGATATTGTCTCTGTATCCAGAATTTATGTCAGGATCAATAGATACAGTTTGACCCCCTTCATCCAGATCTGTAATTGAAGGTTTCTGCCACAAACATTGTCAAAACATGATCGTTACCCGCATATGGCTAACAATAAAAGCGTTTACCGAAAGAAAATCTAAAAATCTATAAATAATTCATCACTGTAGTCTTGGCCTCGTTTCGAAGTTCTTTAATCATTTTTTAATTGAACACAAATTTTTTTCCAGAGCTTTCATCACTTTTGTTAGCGATACAAACATCAATAGTATTCAAATGACAACAAGGTGAGAGCTGTAAGGGTGAATAAATTTTAAATTTACGGATTTAACTATTTCAAATATGATGCAATGATTTTAATCCATTAATCAATTATATCATAAAAATTTTATTGATATATTACCTCTTCGAAAGTTTTCGATTGTTTCATAACGAACCGTGTGAGATAGGGAACTATCATACAGTCGAGAAAAAAGTGCTTCGTTACCAGGCATAATCACTACGACGAAGAGCATTTTATTCAAATAGTTTGTATATTGCTATAGTAATGCACTCCATCGCAGAGACTTTTAAACAATTGTGCCCGCTGGGTCAACAGTTTTCTTGTTTTCTTACGAGAGAACCAATCATTTGTTTTAGCGCTATTTTAATAATAAACAGCTAGTCGTTCCCAGACCATTTCCAGATTGTTTTGTTTCTACTGACATCAGCATAGTGCAACCCTCAGCTGTCCATATAATAGTTCATTCTCTTTAAGGGTTTCAATTAAACCACCTTTTCCCTTCATCAACGAAGTGATCGTATACAGATCCAGCTTTAAGATTATCATCTTCCTCAATAAACATTCTTGAGATGATTCATGTTTTGGCGGTGGTGAGGGTGACCGTGGTCTTAAGTGAAACTTCAAAGAATTTTAATTATCTCCTGAATCTTTTAGTACTAAAGTATGTTGGAGTAACGCCATTTATATGATAGTAGTAACAGACCTTTCCGGAACTTTTGTTGACCTATGAACTATGGTCGAGTTTCATATCTAACCTCGTTTTCATGCGATTCATTGTTCCATTGATTTCATCACTTTATAACCTTGTAAAGCCTGGTTCAGACCTGACGTTTACAACTATTAAAAATAAATGAATCGTCGCAGTCGCCAATCACAAGTTGTGAACACTCTCAAGTATTTCATGAGTAATTAGTAATCAATCTGTAATTTTTGATATTTCATCGTCGTAATCGCCAGGAGTTTACAACAATTTTGACGATTATACTGAATTTTAATCGTCGTGATCGCCGTAATCGTTAGGTATGAGCCAGGCTTAATAGTCTCCATTATTCCCAGTTCTCATTATAATAATTAGAAGCAGTTTGAATATTGAAAGTGAGGTTCGACAATATTGCATTTAAAAAGAACCTAGTGGGCAAATTTGTTGAAAAAAGCCACTGCAAAGGAGTGCATTGCTATAGAAATATACACATTATTTCAATAAAAATACTCTTTATCGCAGTGACTTTTGAAGATTTTGCCCACTGATACACAAATTTGTAGCCTAATAAAATCTCGATTGTCATAAAAGATAGTTGTGTAACCCAATAATTCCAATAATTTGGAAGGAAAGAAAGACTCGGTACAAAGTTGACCACCTCGATTGCGAATGGTGAACACGACACAACATGGCAACCTACACGAGAAAATATTCTTTCTTAGAGAATGTTCACCAAGGTGATGGTGTTATCGGTGAGAACTTATATCGAGTCTCAACTCAAATTCGGAAAAATAAATAAAGATATTAAAAAATATGGATGATGTTTGTGCAACGTGTCACAAACTTTTTAAGTTTTGAAATATGAAAGGTGCAGCGGAGGAGAGAGAGCCTGCGATAATATAAACGAACAGATTTATCGTAGCATGCAATGAAAATCATTATTCCCCCAACCAATGACTATATTTTATATTCAAATGTTGAGGCTTTGTTTTCACTTGCCAATCTTCAAGCATATCATGAAAATGTTATAACGATGCGAGTGGATTTGAATGTGTGTTAAGATAAGAACATTTTATACTAGCATAAATTTTCTTGGCAACTTAATACCCAATCGATTGAGTATAGTTCAATTTACGGTCAAAAAAATTGATTAAAGAGCCTTTTAATGCTTGTCGTTTTCTCCGTGTGGCTTGATGAAATTGTACATGTGAATTCTGATGTATTAACATATTTGTTGAAAAGGCCTGTCGCTATGGAAACGTTTGATGTTTTTTCCACTCCAATAATTTCCAAGCAGTAAGCACCACTATTTCTTTTCAATTTTTTTTGTTGAATATATGATGTGTTACACAATGATGACCCAACGAAAACAAAACACACATGTTTTCCACTACGGGATTGAGTTTTTTTTAGTTTGTATACTAAACTTTTATAAAAGTTGATTTTATGCAGCACCAGAGTATTATACTTAATGCATGAAAAGATCTTGATACTTTTCAGGGTTCTGGCAAGACAACAGTGGCGAGAATGTTGGCAGTGATTTTGAAAGACTCTGGTGCTCGACCTCAAGGAACATTCATTGAAACATCAGCCCAGAAGCTAAAAGATGACGGACCTGACGAATTTCGAAAACTGGCTAAGCAAGCGGAAGGCGGAGTATTGTTCATTGATGTTGTTGAATCGAGCACATTAACAAACAAGTAACATTTTTGGTTAACACATTATGATCATTATCAGTTGTATAAAACTATAGGTGTATCGACAATGAAATTTCTGTTTGTAAAATATATTTCGGACATACCTTATCGGGGGAAAAAAGTGACCAATTCTTTTGGGGCGATCAAACTTCCCTCCGACTTTTCCGACCAAAGATTTTTCTTATATTTTTCTTATATTGAAAATAATTACTCTGGGAAAAGTGACAAATTTCAAAAATTTAGTCGGGAAGAGGGAACAAAATTTCCTTAGGTGACAAAGTTATTTTTTCCCTGATAAGATATGTGTCCATCATCAGGTATCTAAAAACATACAAGAAAAACTGGTAAAACTGTTTGCTAAACGATAACAAACGAGATCAAGAGAGGGAATTTGCATTGCGAAGTCCTCTCTGTTAAAGATAATGAACTATAGTGTAGAGCTTAGGGTTTCACTGTGCTGGTTGTTTATTATTAACAAAGTCATTTAATGATTGGCTCTCTCGTGGAGTTTATCTCTTAAGAAAACTGCTGACACACTTTTTTTATCGACCTTATGATAGCTCATTATCTATTCAGGAATACTTTTTGTATGTGATACCTACCTGGTAAATTCAAGCTAACTTCAGCATCGTTTTAGTATTAATACAACCTCGAACCCAGGGTCTCTTGCCTTTTCGATGATACCGGCGCCGCTACCCGTATATCGAAAAGGCAAGAGACCCTGGGTTCGAGGTTTAATTTAAATTTTTAAAACATGTCAATTTCAGTTTGATTGACCGTTTTGGTGGTGGAAACTAACTTCACTCCCTCCCCCCTCCTCTTGTCCGAAATGTTATCTAATGCAAATTTTCAAAATTCATATGATCATGCGTGCAGAACAGAAGCTCTTTGTCTCTCGCCCTTCCTTGCTTCTTCTGTTTTTATCTGTTACTACCATATTGTGGATTGTACCATACATGGCGTTGTCAACGAACAACTTTGACTCTGTGACCCACACAATGTTGTTATATTATGCAATGTTCTCCATAAATCAGAAAATTATAGCCTTGAGTAAAATTCCGCTTTTCTTCTGTCTAACTCTGCACTCCCTGTCGAGCCAATATTTTTGTACAATTCAGAAGTCTGGACATTAAATAAGAGCCACGAAATATCAATCGATGCGTTACATCGTAAATTAATTAGAAAATATTTTTTTAACAACCGGTACTCAAAGCTGTGGAAATAAGATCACTGTTCGGCGGCTGAAGTGGTTCGCGAAACTAATGAATATGGCAGAAGATATACCAGCCAAAAAAGCACTGCGGTATGGGCAATCGCCGTATTCGAGACCACCCGGAAAGCCCAAAATGACGTGGATATCCAAGATAAAATGAAGATCTGAAGAAAATGAACTTTTCGTGGACACAGATGCAGAACGTCTAGCCAAAGAAAATACAAATGAATGGAATAAAATTATCACAAAATTTGTAAAAAACAACATCTAATATCTTTTTATACGTTTAGGTAATGCAGATAATTATTTACAAATAAACCTAATGAATGAATGAATGAATGTATCGAAAAGGCAAGAGACCCTGGGTTCGAGGTTGGAGCATCTGTACTGCGTTCTGTGAAGTACACGGTTTCTTCCCCCCTTCAAAAGCAAAATAAAGATGTCTTCCCGCGAGTGCACGTGCACAAGTTTTGATTCTTATTATATGTGTTATTCTTATCGGTGAATTTTTATCTACCAACATTATTAAATGGAAACCATGTTGCTGCTGAATATTGAAGCATTTTTTGATTTAAGGTATGACTTATACATATCTTTTTCTGAACGTATTATCGTAAAGTCCACAAAGTTCTAGCTATACATAGAAAAACCTATTTCTAAAAAGGGTTCCCCCTAATAACAACTGGACGACTGATAGTGATGTATTCCTATGATATAGAAAGGAAAAAACCAAATAAGGAAATATTATATTTTTCAATTTCTAACTTCTAATTTCTAACCACGTAGCTATTTTTTCAGGAAGCATTTTTTTTATTTCAAAATTTTTGAGTTGACTGGGGAAAAGTTTTAGATATTGAGTCTAGAATGTTTTTTGTTCTCCTAAATACCAGGGAATACATCCGACAATGCACATATTTGATCTTTTTACAGGAGTACACGGTCGTTTTAAAGTTACATTTTTTAAATGATCATGTAAAACTGATCGTGTAAATGCTCAAAAAAAGACGAAAAATACCCTTCATTTTCGTGAAAAAAAAAATCATATAACAAAGGAAATTTCAAAATTACATTAGCAGTGGTGGTCGTTCTCCCTAGCAACAGCAAATTGGTGAATAATCACTTAACAGGGGCTAATACAGGATTTGAATTTGGGTGGCGGTAGCCGCACATTGAGCCTGACGAGCGAAGCGAGTCAGGCAAACAAATGCAGCTGGGGGTCAGGGGGCGCTGTAAGCCCCCTCTGTGTGAAAAATTTTCGATTTGAGGGCCTAGAATGGTCTAAAATGCGTTCTATTTTAACATACTATACATATTCCCTTAAAACTTTCTCATTTCTTGTTATTCGTGTCGAAACAGTCTTTCCTGTAGAATCTTCAAATGTTCTTCGAAATTCAATCACGCGAATCGGCGTGTTTACCTGCCGCCATTTTTGATTTCCTTTGTGTATATTTTACAGGACTATATAATCATTTCGAAAGTTTCAGTTCGTAAAGTAATCACCTAGCCTTGGTAACCAGGTACGGAAACCTCACAGAGTGCCCTTCTTTCCCAGCGCTTCTCTGCTTTACGCTAAATCGTAAGTCTGATTTAGCGCAAAAGAGAGAAGAAGCAACGGTAACGAGGTTGTCTTTCCGCTTTAAAATAAGATGAACGCACTTCTCCGTATTTAATAATTTAATAAGAGAGATAAGGAACTTCGAGGTTGCGAAGAACAATTTCTCAAAACTGGATTGAAATAACTTCTTTATTAAGTGCACGAAACTTGAGCAAAGAAATTAATCCTCGGATTAATGGTGTACTGTGGATGAAGGAATTTAAGAAATATTTTTTGTGACTCTATATTTAAATCTTAGATTTCACAGAAGAACGCTAAACAAAGAACAAAAGGATGACTACAAATCTATGTGTCGATTGTCTCGTTTTAGTTTAAATTGATTGATTAACTCGTTTACATGTTGATCTGATAATAATTCAGGACCATTTAAACAAATTCTCATTAATCGATCAAGATTTGCTTCACTGAGGGAGGATCTGAGTGGCGAACAGTGTAAATTCATGGTAGAAAACCCACGCTCAACATTTTTTTCGTTTTGCTCTTCTCACATTCTTTTTTGATCTTTTCAAAAAAAAATTTTTCCCTTTTTTTTTTGAATTTGGGCGCCTCGATCTTGGCGCCCAATAGCCGTTACCGCTATGAAATTTGATCTGTATTAGCCCCTGCTTAATATACCTAAGTTATCCTTCATTGTCGGCCATGAACACTAATATAATAAGTTGAGCATGTTTTTGAAGAGCATCCACGTGCGTGATCAAAAGCGCATCTTAACTAGGCTCTAATAGCGTTGTGTAGCGAGCGCTAGCGCGGTCGCGTTCCTCATAATGGAAAGACTTGAGTTATGGCTAAATCACAAATATTTTGAGAGCTAAACATTGAAAAACACAAAATTTGTGATTGTCTGAGGAAAAAGGAAATATGATTATGGGATCGTTACCGACATTTGAATATTGCATAAACGACAAGGTAACGATAACGATCGTGTCCGCCAAATTTCCATGCCTGGACTTCAATTGTGACAATTCTTCTTTCTGCCGCTATCGATCATGACTGTTTGTTTTTGGTTTGAGACAATAATTCGACAATTTCATCTTTTCCAGATATAAGACACTGTTTATTATGGAAATCTTTAAACATATTTGTGACGATTCGAGGGAAAATCACTACAAGCGATAATAGCGCTCGCATCGAGAAGTAGCGCTAAATTTATCGCTAACATTGACGAACTTAGCGATAAATATAAGCAGCACAAAAAGCGCTTTCAAGAATAATTAATTAATTATTCAAGAATAATTAATTTGTTGCTAATATATTCATCATAAATATTATTCATCTTTCCGTCTTTTTTATACGTAAGTTTACTTGTGTGTGTCAACACAACCTTCAGACAATCTTTCACATAAACCTCACGAAAAGCCGAAGGAAACAGGTGTTATTTTATTTAAACGAAAGTGAGTATTTCAAAAGAGAACTTTCGCAACTCGTCAAGCCAACTTAAAATGTTTTTATTTTTCCCTTCCTACATTCATACTTCATCCTAATATTGAACCTAAAGACATTATCGATGCAGTGACAGAAGTCAATAATGATCACTAAAAACGTTGTGATCAATTTAATTAAGGGTACATCTCCACCCAGTGCAAGTGAAATGTTTTTCGAAAGAATAATAATAAGGTTTTGCTATCGAAAAAACTTTTAATGTAATGTGTCTTTAATATTGTAAAAGTTTTCTCCCAAGAGCTTATAGAATGGCAATCGAACAATCTAGAAAAAAGAATTATCGCAGATGGTTTCTACTTGTGGTTGCTTTCGAACTAACTTCTGTATCTTTAATCTCCAACTGAATATAGGAACCAGTCAATTAAGTTCAATTTAATACACAAGCAGGTGCTACCTGTAAATGTTTCAAAATAATACATTACCAAATCGAATAACACAGTATTTTAAATTGGCTTTCAGATTTGTGCTGAAGGTGCCGGAATAACAAATAAAATAAAAAGCGTTTCGGAAACTTTTTATTTCTCGAGAAATATGTCCGCTCGTCTGTTCAGTCATAACACAATGAATCAGAGTTTATCATGTCAAAACAAGCGAGTTTGTTTTGTATTTATTGCTATTTGGCGAAAAAGTAGTTAAATCACTGTTATTTGAGAACTTCATAAAACAACACATGGTATGTGAAATTGTATAAACAAAAGACTTGAACAAAACTTTTTGACGATAATAACGGTAATCTGTGCCCTTTGAGGATATTAATGATATTAACGATTTCACTTTCATCTCATTCGATATTCTGTCCGTTTCACATAATTAATTGAACCAACATTATTATACGAATAATTTAGTGATAAATCAAATACTTATCGCTAAAATTTAGCGCTTTTTCGTAAAGAGCGATAATAGTGATAATGATAAAACTACAAGCGCTAAATCTATATACTAATACGCGCTGTGCATACCACTTTTTTCACGCTTTCACTCTCTAAAATTTCGGGTCGTTTTTGCGGTCACTTATTCATAATGGAGTGTCAGACCACGGCGGTTAATATTTTTCTACGATTAGTATAGGGGAAAACATTGCATTGCATATAATCGTTTCAAATGTTTTGATTATTCGCGAGATCAAGAAACAATAGACAACAACGAAAGTATTGCGCGAAGATTTATTTATGTTTTTAGGGTAAGTACGCTTTAGAACCTTTTTGTTTGTTTGTTTTGTTTTTCTTATAGTATTAATAGGGTTTCTACGTCATTACTTTCAAATAATACGCGATTGAGGAAATGAATATCATGGTTTTTAATCATGACGCTCTGGATTCGTAAAGAAAATCGCAATTGTTTACGATTCACATTTTGGCACTTTTACGACTTTCGCGTTTGGCCTTTATTTACATTGGGGTGTGGATTCCATAAACAATTACAGCGATTTTAATCTTTTTGTTGTTTACCTGTACGCACAATTTATTTTTACTACTGCATATATCGTATCGTGAAAGATTTATTACGAATATGTTGATGTGTTTCGGATCTTCTGATTAAAAAGTTTTTTTGTTCATAACTCCAGTGTTGAACTAAATATGCTTTAGCCGGAATACCTAGAGATTTTTAATTAAAAGAGTGAAGAGTGTTTTTTTCTGTGTTAGATATCTTTAATCAAGGGGAACCATTGCATTGCATCTTCAATTTAAAAAGTGAATAAAGTGGATGCACAGCGCGTATTTTTATTTTTGATGAATTAAAACCCGTGTGCTACACGCTGTTCTACACGGGATACTAAATTCTAAACATTCTACATCCAAACTTTATCTTTATCATACCAAAATTCATTATACTAAGCCTTTCTCTCTGTTCAGCTCACATAGATTAAAACCTGTAAAAACTTTTTACACGGGTTACTAGTTTATCACTAATATTGTTACTACATTTGTAAATAAGAACAAACTAGCCGCCAAGGCGGCGTCGCTCGCCGCCCATGTCCACCTGCTCTGTATCACTATATCAATAAACGTCAAATTTCCTTATAAACGGCTCGTACAACTTGTGCAACCAGAAGCAGATTCGAAGTCACAACCTCTGGTAAAACCAATCTTTTATCAATGTAACAATACACTCAAAACGTATAGAGAGAAAACTTCAACTTTTTATTAGCTTTTGTTTTAAAAAAGTTACGCGCTCTAACATAGGTGCTATCAAACAGGGGAAAAATGGTTTCTCTTCTTAAAAAGATCACACGGGAGGAGAGAAAAAAGGCACGTGCTAAATGAATAAATAGAATAAAAAAAACGTTCGATCAGAAGCGCTTTATAAAAAGAAATTAAATTATTAAAAGAAAAGCAAAAAAACATTTTGTTTCATGATACTCTTTTTTTACCTATCGGTTTTTAAACATTTTGATTGCTCAAAAAAAAAAGTTCACCCGTCTCAAACAGTCAGGCAAGGATACGTTAGGATACACTGGCAAACCGAACATGCTACTACGTTCTGCCACGGCTGCTTTTTGTGCAAAATGTTTAATCAGTTAGTTTCTTTGTATTTAGTTGATGTATTATTTTCAAAGCCAAGTCAACGTGGAATATAAAACTAACACAAAAGTAATAAAAACAAACCTTATTCCTATTAGTTCATCAGCCAAAAAAGTCACGTTCGATCGGGTTTGCAATGTATTTGCTTCAACTCATGTCGCACACAAAAAAAGAAATAATTTCGCTCACAACTCAATCTACCATTTTGCGTGACTTACAAACAAACAAACAAACAAACAGAGAATCGGCTATTAATATATAGATTAGCGCTAAAACCCATTGTTCTTTTAAGGCGGATTTCCACTAGGCGAACTTTTTCGCGCGACACGAACTTTTTCGCCGCTAAGCATGCGTAGTAGCATTATTGCGTAATGTTGAGAATCATTCTGCGATTGACTTCGACGAAAAAAAAAGTAGAATTCATTCCAACTTTTTCGCTTCGAAAATGTTCGCTAAGCAATGAAAGAGTTATTAATTTGCTAGTTCAGCATTAAAGAAATAAATTTATTCATAATAATCAAAGTGGCAGCAGAACTTGTGTCACAGTCATAAAGTTTTCTACAGCAACTACATTGAAATGAAAATTACATGGTTCTCAATGGATGGAGAAATATATGCCAGTAATTCTTCATAAATTGATGGTGTCATTCGAAAATTTTTAAAACAGTATTCATGTAGCATTAACTCTTTCACTAAAAGATGAAATTCACATTTTTGCAGTTTTTCTTGGTATATCTTACGGACCCACATATGTTTTTTGCTTCGGTGTTCTGTTATTGTGACAAAATTTTAAAACTATGATTTTTTTAGAAGCAGTCGTTTCTTTACTTTCATGTTTATTTACAAACCAATTTGCATCGAAATTTGTGTGGAAATCAAATTTTGTTCGTCGACGAAAATTTTTTATCGAAAAATGTCGCGTCGCGCGAAAAAGTTCGCCTAGTGGAAATCCGCCTTTAGCGCTATTAGCACTTTGTATAAAGCGCTATTATCGCTTGTAGTGATTTTCCCTCGAATCGTCACATTTAAAGGATAAGTTTATTTATACTAAAGTTTAATTCAGATTCGCAATTTTACTACATTTGCCAGTCATTTGATTCGCTAAAATTCCAATTGGACTCGTAAATTGCAAATTGCGATGTGCTAATTCGAAACCTGGTTTGTATTTTGCGGTTATGTTTTTTTATGTCCGAAGTTTGCAAAGATGTCCGAAGTTAGGACGATTGACAGTAGGACATAGAATTCCATTATATTAATTGGATGCTTGAATCACTTAACCTGCATATGTGACGTTCCAGGGGATTTTGATAACAAACGATAAAACGTTTAAAAACGTTTCATTTTGTTGAAAAACATTTTTTCATTAACGAAAAAACGTTTTCTTGTTATGTGTGCAACGTTATAAACGTTTTTAAAAACGTTTTCATAAACATTTAAACGTTTTTTAAAAACGTTTTTTGAAAACGTTTTTTAAAAAATGTTTTTATAAAAAACGTTTTTACATTAATCCATTTTTTCACAAAAAACATTTTCAACTTCGTCCAGCGGATTTTGGTATCGTTGCATTTCTCTGCAAACGTATAGTGTGTTCACTCTAACTTGGATAATCGTTAATGATTTTTATCAGACACGTTAAAGTAATGAAACAGAACGCTTATTAAAAGTTTAAAAATTCTTTTTCTACCCTTATCAAGACAAAAGACGATCAATGACTTTTAAGTGTTGTGGGAATTGACGCTCAATTTCCACCAGATCGTGCAAAAGGACATTATCCAAGTTAGAGTGAATGCACTATAAACAAGTTTCGTTTGAAGAAGTGTCCAGCGGTTTATTTATAATCACATTCGTATGCGCCATTTTTGGAAAGTTTGTTATTAAAACCAGTTATAATTAAAAAACTTTTCATCTTTTACTTCATAATTCTTTGATTTTATTTTGATTTTTAATGAACAAGGTGCGTTCTTTTGTTTTGATTTATTTTAATGACGTCAATATTCTTCAAGTGTGTACTTTTCTAAATATGCATTTTGCAGGTAACACATGTAAGCATATTAGAATACATTGATTACCTGGTTCTCATTCATTTAAAGATTAAAGAAACAACAGCTGTTTTCAAAGTTTCCACAAATAGAAACCGTCGGCTTTAATTCTATTGATTCCATAATAGAACGAATTTGATAGAATTGCTATTTTTGTAAATCCTCGTGGAAAAGTTTTATGTTTATTTTCGTAAAGATGTATTTTCACTCGGTGAAAGTAGTTGAAAACGGCTAATTTTTATAGAAACAGATCTGGATAAACCTTAATTTCTCTGTTTAAAGAGACATTTCACTTTCACAAAATTAAGATGCACTGTTAATCAAATTACTTGGTAACGTTTTTAGTTATCTTTATGGACTTCATTTTGATAATGTTTTCAGGTTCTGGGGCGATTGACTGTCACATGATTTTGATTCACCCAATCAACGACAGCGGCCGTATGACTTGCTGAAGTTAAACCTCCCAAAAATTTCAACTAAGGGCCAGTTTCCACTTTATTCAACTCAACTCAATTCTAAATCAAAGATTAGTTCGCTTATACGTGCGACGACAGCGAACGATGTGAAAACCGACCTATAGTTCCGTCTTCCTTGCTCAATACAATAAGTGTGTGTATAGTTTCTGCTCTTTTGTGATTCATTGATGGTGAATATCTTTTACGTCGTTGCCCACGTTGCCATCGTACTTTCGTAAGTTCCCTAATAGCAGCCGAAGCAAGAGCTCTTTAGCTCCTTATTATGAAGCATCGTTTTTAACAATAAAAACGTTTTTAATGATAAAACGTTTAAAAGTTTAAACGTTTTTAATGTTCTGCATAAAACGTTTTATTTAAACGTTTAAATGTTTTCTCTTTCGAATTCTTGAAACGTTATTGACTTCTGGCAAAAATGTTTAAACATTTTTATAAAAACGTTTTTAAACGTTTTTTTCTATTGTTTTTGCAATGTTTAAACGTTTCTTTAAAAAACGTTTTATCGTTTGTTATCAAGATCCTCTGGACAGTCACATATAATGAAAATAACTTTTGCTAGATTAAATATTTTTAAAAACTTGAACAATGTTATACAGATTTTTGCGTTTATCCAATCTTTATTTGGAAAGCTTTAAAAGGGTGTGAATTTGAAAAATTTACTCTCATTTGACATAAAAAAACAAAAACAATTCTTTTAAAAATTAGTAGATGGTTTAAATAGTAAGTAAGTATTTATTTACCACATAAACAAAAATAAAAATTGCAACAAAAAACAAAACAAAAAACAAAGCTGCAATGGAAAGATTACGTACTCATAACTGTTAAAGAAGTACGATTCAGAGATTGGAAAGTCATGCATGTAAAATTTGAGCAGGATGCATATTGATAGCAGCAATTCGGTTTGTTGAAATGTATGTGCCTGTATAAGAATTACGTAATAATTAAGTGTGAATAAAATTGTTGGAGTGCATTCCACTGGGAGATAGCTAACTTTGACAGAGATTTTTGATCATGGCGTTCCATGTGAACAACGGGTAAAGCTAAGTTTAAATATGGTCTACAATGGTGATACAGATAGGCTTTAGATATATATTTATACCGGTATGTATGTCAGCATCCTAATAAAACAGCTAATGTAATCTACTTATACTAATTCGCAATGTATGTAACACATTTAACTTAGAGAGTGTTTTGTTTTTGTTCTTTTAATGGTCAAAATCTTCTTAATCGTGGTCATTTTTTTGTTAGACCATTGATAATTGACGATTAGTATAATAGCACGCGGCGTGACGTCAATTATTTTTATTATATCATGTGGGACCATTGCATTGTATCCCCAATCGAACGCGACGTTTTTGGGGAAATATCTCGAGAACCAATAGGAATAACGGACAATTTTAAGGGTCGGCGATACGGGTGATGGTGTGACGCAACATCTGGACCTAAATTTTTTTTTTGGTACTGCGGCTATGACGTAATCAAAATCTTTGATCGCTGATATCTCTGCAGCGGTTGATCGTAGCGAAACGATCCCATACATTTTTTTGATCAGTTTTTCAAGCTCTACAACATCAGTACACTTTCCAGCCCAGATTCCGTAATCGAAATTTTCGTCACGGGGTTCTCACACGGGAACAGGGTGATTCTTGCACATCCGTTTCGAAATTAAAACCGTAAAAAACTTTTACGCGAGATACTAGTCCATATACTAATTACGAGTGTGCATGCGCTTTTTTCACGCTTTCACTTTCTAAAATTTCTGGTTGTTTTTGCGGTCACTTATTCATAATAGAGTGTCAGACCACAGCGGTTAATATTTTTCTGCGATTAGTGTAAGGGGAAAACATTGTATTGCATTTGACCGTTTTTTTATTATTCGCGAGATCAAGAAACAATAGACAACAACGAAAGTATTGCACAAAGATTTATTGAGGTTTTTAGAGTAAGTACACTTTTGAACATTTTTGTTTGTTTGTTTTGTTTTTCTTATAGTATGAATAGGGTTTCTGCGTCATTACTTTTCCAATAATACACTATTGAAGAAATGAATACCGTGGTTTTCAATCATGGCGTTCTGGGTTTGTACAAGAAAATTGCAATTGTTTAAAATTCATATTTTGACACTTTTATACGACTTCCGCATTTGGCTTTTATTTATGTTGGGGTATGGATTTTATGAACAGTTAGGCAATTTTAATCTATTTGTTGTTTTCCTATAATTTATTTTTACTGCTGCAAATATCGCATGGTGAAAGATGTATTATCAGGGACCTATCCAGGCACAATTTGATAGCGTTTGAACGCTATGGGCGCCCAAAAAATTACGCCCAAAAAAACTTTTTTAATACTAAGAAAGTACTTCCTTTTCACACGGAGACTGCTGCACTGTATATGCAGATGATGTAACTTCATTATAGCAATAATATTCTTTCCTTAAACAGTATGCTAAAGCTGTCTTATTAAACAGTTGAGGCGCAGGCCTGGTCGTAAGAAAATTAGCAGGCGTGTGGTCATCGCACGCCTTAATTGACGATATCAGTTATGGCGTGCGCTCGTATAAATTTTTGACAGTTAAGATCAACAATCTTCATTCTGTATGTCAAATTTGAAATGTGTCATATATGTAAAAATAATTAGATTTCCACGGAGAATGATTTAATAAAATAAAACACCAAAGGTTTGGTACGTAAAAACTTAGCCATAAAGATTACTTTGACCGTAAATAAAATTTATTCAAACATTAATAAAGAGGGAAAATAAAACCTGAAAATTTGTATTACTCTCCATCGTTTTGGTTTGAAGTTCAAATGGTTTTTGAATTAAATGAAAGACATTTCCGTTCCATTAACTCGTCACCACCTGGCTGGCTATTTTTTAAATAAAAGATTATTTTTTCGACACTGCAACCTTGCGCATACTTTTGTAACTTAAAGCTTGGTCCCCACTACGGCGATGAATCTTTGTCACTTTCATATTTCCCGGCAATGGTTTTTAATGCCATTGGTGGGGATGAAAAGCGAACAGGATTTTAAATTTCTTCGCATAGAAAACAAAACGATAGCAAAAGCGATGGATATCAAAACTTTTTGATACTGTATCGCTTTATTTTGCTTTATTTTCATTGTTTTTCAATCTCAAAGAAATACCACCTATAAATTCAATGGAGATTAATAATGATTTAATAATTTAAATGCAAAAGTATTGTTTGTGGTACCTGAAGCTCAACATTGAAGTTAAAGAATCAACGTTTTTATAGGGTCATGAACAAAAAGCTTTATATTTTTGGAAGTAATGAGTTTTAAAAAAAACTGTGGCAAAATTTTTTCAACAAATGATCATGGATTTCAAAAGTGCAATTAGTTTGAAAAAAAAGTGTAATGGAGGGGAGTTGGAGCTTTTTAATTCAATGCGTTCTAAATTTTACTTTTTTCCTTCTAATTCCTGTCCTTTTCATCTTTCATAAACAAAATATGGATCATTAGACAGATAATTAAATAAGGATTCAGAAAATATATACTTTTGATAAGAAAAAATCAACAATTTCAAATTATCAGGGAAAACTGAAATCATGCTTAGGAGGGTATGGACTATCCTTAAGCAGCAAATGAATAAACTGTAAAAGGTCTGTTAACATGATCCCTAGAAATGTCACAAATTACTTCTTTTTAGTTTGCCAAAACAAAGCAATAGCATCTGTCCTTACTTTTATCTGGCATATGTATAACTATAACTTAGTGTTTAAAAGCAAAAAATTAAATAAATGCCTTTAGTATAGTTTTTAAGCACTAGACTATCTAGTTTCCACTATTAAACATTAACCCAATATGATTTCTTAATTTGTTTTTGTTAACTAGGTTTTGCTAATGTGTTGCACTTCCGTAAGCAAAAAAAAAGAGTACCTTTGTGTGACGTTTGATCATAATACTCTTGTTGATACTGACCTATGCACCCATCCACTGCTGTACTTCTAAAACATGTAAACCTTTATTAATAAAGGTTTTCTTTTGTCTCTATTGTAAGTAACATCTTAAAACTTCAAATCCCATGATTTTGTATCCTTAATTTTAAGTTATGAATATAGTTTTTAATATGTGATGTTTCTGCATCATTTGTGATCTTTACTAAACATGTGCGTTATGTTACAATTGTTGGATAAAAACATGTTAGTTCTATTTGTCACTGAACACTTTGCTTAATTTATATTTAGCAAGCTTCATGAAACAGAGTGTACAATAGCTCTCCATCGGAGAGAGAAGTGGAAGTTTACAAATAGAACATAAAACAGTTGAATAAAACAAACGGTTAAAAGCACTTATTTATTTGGAATTATTGTTGATATTCTTGTTTCTTTTGAGTTGAAAAAAGAGAAAATACAATTTGTTCTTAGCATATTAACCCGTCTTTAGCAATTCAATGACCTTTGCTATCAGCCAAAAAGTTTCAAATTTTTTTTCGATTTTCGAAAGTTCGTTCCTGTGAAATTCACTAATGTTCGGTCATTTGCTAAATTTTCGCGAATTTTGCGGCTCGCGAAAGTTTCTTCCCTTATCAAGTAAATTATTTTTATAGCATCTTAACTAACTAAACTAAAATGATAACAATAATGATTACACTAAATTTTTAGAAAGTGAAAACAGTACTTTCATGTTCGGCATCTTTTAGTCTCCTACATGGTGCCTTTGATCATCCTGTTGCAGTTGAATTAATAAACACTTTTTTTTATAAGGATACTGAAATTTTGTTGAGGATGAAGTATTTTATGTTTGATGTTTATGTTTGATGTTCATATTGGTTTTTGGACCCTGTTCAATTATTCTTATGGAACTCACTCTGGGATTATTCCTGAGATATTCTTATGAATTAGGTGATTTTCACCCTGATATTTTTATAGAAGCTATTCTTATAAAAACAAAGTGTGTATTGCTAAGTTTTATGTTTTTCATTGTTTGAATATTTAGTGGAAACCTTGTGTTGAAATGATTCTATTGTTATTTAGAGTTCCTGCATGTGTTCTTCGGTCATCCATTGAGGTATGATCATCTTTTATTTATTTTGTTATTCCTCTACCCTATTACCCCGCATATAAGCGCTGCGCCTATAGCAAGGACAATCAAGTTCTGGCACGATTTTTTTATAAAAAAAACGCCGACCTATAGGCGCATGCGCCTATATTTAATTGAACCTTCAGAACGTCCTTTCAATAGCCTGGAATAAGAGCCTTCCATATGGGTGGGGAAAAGTCTAACAGGAAAAGCAGGAAAATTCATTTTCTATTGGTTTTACATTTTAAAACTCTATGTCTACAACAACATCCTCATCATGAAATGCTGACAGCAGAGATGGAGCCAGAAAATGAACACGACAAGTTCGCAGTGAAAATTGTCAAAAACAATGTAGTTGTTGGACCTCTTCCAAAAGAGTTTTCGAAATACTGTACTTCTGCCTTTCTTACTGGGGCATCCTGTAAAATTACGGGAAAGAGGGAAAACAAGAGAAGGAATGGCTTGGAAGTACCATGCACCTATATGGTGAAAGGACCACACTTTATGGTGTCTAAAGTGGAACTTTTTGTAAGAGATTACCTGAGAAGAACAAAATAAGTCTTTATTAAGATGTGAATATTTTATTGATTTCGTCCCGTAAGCTTGGACCTGTGATCGAGTTATTTTGACAGGATATAGGCGCATTGCGGCTATAATCGGGGTGCCCTTATATGCGGGGTAATAGGGTATATTGATAGTTGATTTTTTGTTTTGCGCTTTGACTTATTTCACTACAACCCTCCACAATATATGTTGTGAAAACTTGGTTAAAAAAATGGAAAATGCCCCTGCAAGTTGATAAGACTAGTCCCCCTGCCCCAAATTCAATGTTGTTTATCTTGAAAGATAATGTTTTTGGAGTGAAGAAAACCAGCCGCAGGTTTAGCAACACTTCATACATCAATGAGATCAGGGGGAAGGTTTTTCCAAATATTTGTGGGGCCTTGTAGAGAACAGGGATATGATAAATCTAAATATTAAGTGGATGCTTGGGGAGAAAGCTCGAAGGATCGCTTTAAATTTTAGATTAAATTAACTGCCACTGGGAAAGTCTCTGCGTTCTGCAACAGGCTTTCTTCATGGCATTTTGCGTAAGAGTTTTCGTAGTTTACTGAAGTCTAATTTGAAAAAACTTTTTCGCAAGCTTTGTTTTGCAACCTGGTTAATTTTGTTTCAAAACAATATCTCTTGCAACAAATTTGACTACATAGAGTTTGGGTTGTTTACACAGAAGAGTTGTTAATCCCTGACAGAAATCATCCAGAAACAATAAACATAATGCTTTACGACTATAACTGTTTTCTGTTGAAATTTTCACTTGATACGAGTGATAACAGAACAGCGGCTTAGTTGGAGAGCTGAGAAGTTGTTGGTGAGGAGATCAACAGTGGAGAGGTGGAAGAGTGATAGCAGAAGAGAGATCTTGTTAAATTTTAAGATTAGGATGATTAAGCTGAAGTAGGTCATGAAGCTCAAAATCCTATTTCACACAACCGATTTGGCATCTGCCATAGTCAAACTGACGTGTACGGTTCTGCTGCCAAAGGGTTAATCTTTCTACAACAGAGCTAAGCTTTTGATAGCGTTATCCCAATTTTTTTGATAACATCCATTTATCAAATTTACTGCCCATTTATCAAGTTTGGGTTATGCGTAGTAATTAATCTCAATTTTTTTATCTTATTATTCTTATTACACAATTATTAAAAGCAATTAAAATTTTTAAAACACGACCAAGTTAGTTGGTTTTCATTTTAGAAAAATTATGGAAAAGTTTATTGGTGCCTTTATTTTGGCACCAATTATCCTGAACCTCGATCATGCATACACACAATCCCGAAAATCATCATTCTATATGTACAGTTTAACTGCAAATTTGAGGCCATCAAAACTTGACAGTGCAAACCTTTCTTCGTCAATGGTCCCCCTGCCCCGTAATTCAATGTTGTTTATCTTGAAAGACAACAATATGTTTTTGGGGTGAAGAAAAGCACCTAAAGGCCTAGCAGCACTTCATAGAACATTGAGATCAGGGAGAACGGGTTTTTATCAAATATTTTGTGGGGGCTTGTAGGTATGATAATATTGTAACTTATATCAAGTCAGTGTTTTTATTTTTAGGATTTGGATTGTTAAAATGTCAGGTCAGAATATTCTTTGATTATGTTAACAATCGGGGACGTGAGGCCAAATAAAATTCTTATTTCCTTTGACATGTACTCAGAATTCTGTTTTACACAGTCTTTGTACAATAACAAAAAGTGTGCAATGTATCTTGTATCTTTCACTGCAGTCAACTTTAATCAGAAACAAGACCCATACAAAGTTCATATATGTTTGACTAGATTTTAGTAGAATTATTCTCAATAAGTAAACTGCACATTTTAATCTGATAGATTTGAAGCAACTATTTGATTTCTTATAAGATTCTTGATCTTCTAACAAAGTATTCAAATATGAATATTCCAAGATGAAGATCTGAAAATTCATTCTGCAAGCACATTACTTTAAGATTTACAAACCTCATGACCCCTTTCAGGATATGGTCTATTAAAAGTTTGGGCAGAAAAGCTTTTTGGAAAATTCGAACAACTTATGAGTGAGGGATACAGAATAATTAATAATTAATAAAAAACTGTATAAAGTGTTATTTGTCACAACGACACCCTTGCGAATCAATCAACCATGCTATGGCAATTATAAATTCTGAAAATATTCGGATTTATCTGGACACTTGTTTCTTTCATTTGCTGTTGTTGAATAGCAACCATTTTGTTATACTTGGTGTCTGGTTTACGAATGGCATGTGAAACGCAGTGGTCATCTTTTTATGTGCTGAGTGTTACTTTCTGCTCATTTTCATTTGTAAGTTGGAAACAGAACTATTCTTCTTTCCTATGATATCCACCTTGTACCGTTCTCCGTACTTCCCTTTATTGTACACTATAATTTAAAGTACTTAAAAAATCCTGCAATTTGCACCGAATTACCCTGTGATAGCACTATTTGTAACCACCTCTACCCTTCCCCTCCCTCCTAAAAATACCAAAAAAACCCAAAAAACTTGATGCTGATGTCAGCAGTTTTGCCAGAATTATTACTTTGAACAACACCGGAAGAGGAGAAATCAAAATATCATTAAAATAAACCTTCTTTCCATATAATTTCTAAGAGGTACATATTCTCAACATATTAAGCATAAGACAAATTTGACAACACAAATAGTGAATAAAAATGTTCTATTTTTTTAAATGCATTTCAAAAAAATGCCATATGAGAAGTTCATTAGATCATTCAACACAAGTCATGTAGTATGGAAACCTTCTTTTGTACTTAAATAAAACACAAGGGAAGGTCATTTACAAATCTACTTGCAATGATAGTTTAGAAAACGGTTTCTTGAGTTACTCAAACAGAGGCAAACATCACATTTCTTACAATATACACAACCAGTTCCAGTTTTGCAAAGTTGACACTTATTTTTCTTCTCACGTAATTCAGGCCAACGGGCAACATTATCGTATCAAACGTCAGCCACAGGCAAAGATGTGGGCTGTTTTCGCCTTTCTAGTGGCATGTCAACGTCGGATTTTCTTTTTGAAGACGACCCACAGGTTTCGAAAAGGTGTTACATTTGGTAAGTGGCCATGTTAAATTTCAACAGGCTGAACTGCAACTTTTTTGGCTTTTTCAGTTGATGGCAATGGTGACAGTAAATGAGCCAAGCGTTTACTTTTGTGATATCAACACAGTGAAACACCTTCAGATACCATCTTTTTGTTTTCATAAGGGTTCTGTACAGGGATATCAGCATATCAGACCACCCATCCACTTATTATATTGCTCCACAACTGTTGGACAAACAATTTCAATATGTTTGTTTTGGCGGTCCCATCTTCTCACTTTGCCAACTGCATCAGGTTGAAATCATTTGAATGCACTTCCTCATTACTGAGATGCCAGTGTTTGCATCAGTGCGGAAGTTGAAACTTGCTTGCTTTTTTAAATCTCTTCTTTTTTAAATCACCCTTGGTGCGATCGGCTCTAATGGTAGGAATTGCTAAACACCAATTATCATTCAAAGCAAGACACAGTGGTATTGAGGAGAACCAATTGTCGAAACAGATTTTAAAGTTCTGATGTTTTGGTAGTGTCTCTAATAACTTCAAAACCACATAAGAGCCTGTGCATTTTGTGCCATTTATTGAGCCAGAATAAAGAAAAGATCATGCATAATGCCAGATGCTCCAGCACGCACAAAGTTTTTGAAACCCCCGTTTTACTGGCTTCTTGGGGTTATACTGACGAATACCACTGTACGATGTTTTCGCAGAGATAATTTGCTCATTTATTGAATGTTCTACTTCTGGTTCCAGTACAGTGCATTTTTTTCTGACATGATCTTACGCTGGTCGGATTTTATAAAGTTTTTTATTTCTGTTTTCCGGTTCGTTGATCTTTGAATTATCACTTTCATGAAGATTCTCACATAAAACCTTGTAGCAGTTTATTGACATGATACCTACCTACTTATCTACAAGATATCTATCTACCTTTTTCACTACAAGTCTGCTTTATCAATGTTTTTGGTTTCTGTTGCTGACGTTAAAAAATACTTTCGCTTATCTGTTCAGTCATTTTTATTGAATAAATCAAAGTTTATCAGTGCAAGTTTATTTTGGTTATGGTCAACAGCTATAGCTGTCATCGACGGACAAAGTTTGAAATCATTTTTGTACGATGGCCCAGAAGGGTCAAACTGCGCACACATCAAGAAATACTGTGCGCTTCCCTTTTACTACACGCTTCTCCCTTTTACTGTGCACTCTTGTATAAACTTACACTGCGCGCTGCCATTGACCTTTCTGCGCGCTCTTCGTAAAGGCCGACCTCCACTCAACAAATTTTGTATGCGCGGACGAACGAAACCTGCGAACGCGCACGTTTGAATGGATATTGAAAGATCTACACTGATTCAAACTGCACAAATAAAAAATAATAATAAACATGGTTGCCAAACGTTGGCAAAGCGTTGGGTTTCCCATTCATTATTCGCTGTGGACTTTGGTGTGACCCTATTTCTCCAAATGAACTTTTAGGAGTCACTTTGTGATACCTGGTGAGCGGAGATGCTTTTTCCACCATAGCAGCAAGTTATCGGATGAGGGATATGACAGTGGGTCGAATAGTAAAAGAAACTTGTACTATGATATCAAATGTACTTTCAGATAAGGGTTATCTAAAAGCTCCTTCTTCTGAACAAGAATGGAAAAATACCAGTCACGGTTTTGAGCAAAAATGGAATTTCCCAAATTGTGTTGGGGCTATTGATGGCAAACATGTCATGATTCAATGCCCGCCACAAGGTGGATCAATGTACTATAATTACAAAAAATTCCACAGCATTGTCCTAATGGCTGTTGTGAATGCTCATTACGAATTTATCTTAGTGGATGTTGGTGATTATGGCCGTCTAAGTGATAGAAGTGTTTTCTCTTCCAGTCACATGGGTTTGGCTATTAACACTGGTAGTTTAAATCTTCCCCAACCTTGAAAACTGTCTGAATCAAGTAAATTATTTACATATGTATTTATTGGAGATGACGCTTTTCCGTTAAAAACGTGCCTCATGAAACCGTATCCCGGAACTAACCTAACTGAGTCGCAAAGGATAACTAATTATCGCATTTCTAGAGCCCGGAGAATCGTTGAAAATGCATTTGGCTTAGCTACCTCGAAATTTCGAATTTTTAGGAGATCAATATGCACCAATGTTGATCCATCAATCGAGATTACCAAACCTATTATCTCTCTTCATAATTACCTTATGAAGGAAAACAATAATGGAAACAAATACTGCCCACCAGAGTTTGTAGACTGGGACAAAAATGGATTATTCAAAAGTGGAGAATGGAGGAATGAGTCCTACAACCAAGCATTAGTTGACTTAAAAAACTGTAGTTCCAACAATCATTCAAGATTAGCCAAGGAAGTTCGAGATAATTATAAAGATTACTTCTGTTCTCAAGATGGAGCAGTAGAATGGCAATGGTCAATGGTTCACAGAACAGCCAGCACATTTGATGAACCTTTTTAAAAAACCTTTCTTCTGTTCAACATACTTTAAAAAACATACTTTATGTATATATCTATATACATATATGTGACCGTCCAGGGGATTTTGATAACAAATGATAAAACGTTATATGAATAACGTTTTATGGTTAAAAAGAACAAAAGAAATAACGATATTTATCATTTTTATGTAACGTTAATACGATACTCAAGTAACGTTATCACTGAAACGATAATATCGTTTTGGTAACGTTATATTCTTCTATCAGTAACGTTATAACGTTTTATCGTTTTACAGTTATAACAACAAATAAATTCGTCTCCTGTTTATTATAAAGCACACGACAGGCAACAACAGCAATCGCACTTTAGAACTATGCCGTTCACGTTTCAAAGGAATAAATAATCTAATAAGTAATAAGAGAGAGTTTTTCGTTCTTTGAATAATAATTTTTCTTATTTTAAATCACGACAAAAAATATCGCTTGTAAAAGATGTAACAACTTAGGATGTGGATGCCATAGTAAATGCAGAAGGTTCTTTTTTGTGTATTGATCACAGTATAAACCGTTCAATAAAAACCCATTTTTCTATTTTCAAAATTTTCTCAAGTTGTGTTTTACTTTCATACTAACATAACATCTATTTCTTTTCGCCTGTTTGCATGAACTGATTACCTGGTTCTCATTCATTTACAGTTAAAAGATACAATATGTATTTAAAAAACTACAACTAATAGAAACCGTCTGCTATAATGCTATTTTAAGTTGTTCGACAGAATTGCTATTGCAATCCCTTCGGGAAAACGTTTTATTTTCGAAAAGATTAATTTTCACTTAGAGAAAGTTTTCAGCAGAGATTTTCTTCGTGAAACCTTTTGAAGACCTATACTTCAATAGCATTAATAAAGATCTTGGAGGGCAGCATACACACTCTTAATGGGGAATTTGTTAAATGTTTAAATTTGGCTTCATTCTACCCATGAGAAAAACATTAGGAAGATCTTTTATTTGCATTGCATTGCATCTTCATTTTAAAAACATTCGAACACACTCTGTTCATGTATGTAAACATTCGATATGACTTCTCTGATGCTCTGATGCTCTGAAATCACGTTTTGGTTTTATATAGTTATCTTGGACTATTTGTGTTTTGTTTGTAAGCATTGGAAATAAAAGATAATACATCGTTCCCTGAAATTCAAAACACACCTTCACAGCTACCACAGAGAGAGTTAGAACTGTAAGGCAATTCCTGAAAAACAACCCATGATATATTAAATTTACTGGAGTACGAATTCGTTGTTTATTTCGGAAATGGAGAGGCAGTGTCCTCATTTGTATTAAATTTATATCGAAGTGGCTGTAAGCTGAAACATCTGAAAAAAATTTCATGATAATTACTTTTGTGAGAACTACAAGAAGAGGTTTTCATAACCGTATAACATTTTATCGTTATGTTGTAAAGTTACATCGTTATCGTTATTGTTACAGTAACGTTACTTTATAACAACGATATAACGTTATATCGTTATGCATAACGATATAACGTTATAAAGTAACGTTATTACTTAAAAGAATAACGTTATTATAACTATATAACGTTTTATCGTTTGTTATCAAAATCCCCTGGACGGTCACATATCCACATTTTAAACATATGTACATTAAGTATATAGTTATATACAAGTAACAGGGTTTCGAGAACAGAGCTGACACGAGTACACACCAAAGGCCTCCTCTGTTTTTTATATTGTAATTATCTTGAAATAAATAAGCAAATTATTAGTAATAATACTTGTTGTTCTTAATGCTTTTGGTTCTCGAAACCCTGTTCCTTGTTATATGTTAAAACTGTTACTGATATAGTTGCATATATATTAGTTATAATAGCATCTCAGTAAATCACTGTTTGTCATTAAACTCGTATTCTAATAACAGCTTTTGGATATCAATCTTTGCCATTCGATTTTGATACGGTGAAAGTTTCTTTAGTATACCAACTATGCTTTTAACAAAATGCAAATCATAATCTTCATCAGGAGTGGCATCAGGTTTTTCATGCAAAGCAACATGCGGTCAATATCACAATCATCTTTTCTTTCTTCAGTTGACTTTCTTTTCAAAGACTTTCTTTTACACTGTTGAGTCACAGGAGGGGGTGACATCATAGATGATTCAGTGGATGATACAGAATTGAAACTTTCATCAACAAATGGTGAAGGCGGTGATGACAGAAGTTGTTGTTGTTGAAACACAGGTACAATATTAGAATGTGTACTACGGTTAGAGATAGTGTCTCAAAGAAATAACAGCTGGTTGAAAAATGTACAAGTAGTTACCCGCTCCAGTACGTGTTGCCATGTCATTTTTCTTAATGCATCTCATCATGCTATCTCTTAGATTCTTCCATCTTTTTTTCAATATTTCCTCTATAGAAATAAGATCAAAAAACAAATACTTTGAAGTGAATACTTTGCTATTATTTTGAAAATAACTCACAATAAAAGAAAATTATAGCCTTTTCATAAACTAATATAATAATATTATTTTTATTGTTATTTTTTTTTTTGAAATAGCACAAAACAAAACAGGCATTTAGGATTGTTTTTTTGATTGAATTTGAACTGGATCTGCTGAAAAGTCCTATCAATGTGGTAGTATGTAAAATATAAAACAATATGATGAAACGAAAGGCTAGCCAGCTGATAAAATATTATATATAAAAAAACTAACCATCTCTTTTAAGTTTGGATGGTATTAACTTCCAGGCTTCATTTTTCTTACGTGTTTCCCTAAAGCTGCGACAACGAGTATCCCAAAGGCAATTGAATGACTTGACTTCTTTAATAAGCCACTCATCTAGCTGTTCTTCAGTTAAATTTTCTTCAACCGAAAAAGTGCTTTCTTCCTGAGAATCCACGATTCTAATGTTTCCATCACAGACGTTATCCATTATCAGGCTTTCCTGAACATTTTCATAAACACTATTGAGGTTTTGCTGTTGCTGGTGTTGCAATAACTGATTAATAAGACTCTGCACATTCTCCATGTTCACTTGAGACGCCATTTTGAATATCACGTTTAGAATTTTCGCTTTTGGAATTTTTGGCGAAGTCGCTTTTGATTGGTTCAAAATGTTCTGATTACATCATTATTTCTCTACAAACGTGCGCTGTCGCTTGGTAGTAGACTCCTGTCTACTTACTTGCGAATGAAATATGTTCGCAGCGTTTGCTTGCACGCATGCGTATAGAGTTGTCGTCCGTCCGCGCGTACAAAATTTGTTGAGTGGAGGTCGGCCTTAATACTGCGATACTTATCCCAAGAGCAATTTATTGCATTTAATTTCGTGGATAAATGAAAAAATTCAAATTTTGAGCACAATTTGGAGATCGTGTACTTTATCTTCTCAAAACAACTATTTATGTAATATAAAATCAAAAATATTTCCATTATTTCCCTTGCCTCCCTTATCCTCATTTTTTTCATTGCCTGAAGAAATGTGAAAGTACATTGAACCAAGGAGATAATACAATAGAAATTGATTAAAAATTGTATTTATCAACAGAGAAAGGCTTACTCTGTTGTAAGTTTTAAATTTCGCAAAAAGATGATTGAAAATTATGTCTGTTTTACTTTAGCCCTTAGAAAAACTCAAAAAATGAGTTGTTCAAAATTCAATTTCGTGTGGATTTAATTTCGTCGTTGGACGAATTTTTATTGACTTCGCGTGGATATAAAACCATGAAATTTATAATCCACGCGAAATTTTATCCACTTAAGGTAAAACCTGTGTTAGAACAGTCGAAATGGATAGTGTCAATCAGAATTTTCAGATTAGAAAATATTTGTGAAGTTAAGATTTTAATGACATCATGGTTCAATCCATTGTGTGACGAACTTCAAAGGAAGTTGATGGGTTTGGGTTGGTTTTCATTGCATAGTTATATGAACATTTTTTCGAATCTTCAATTGTTTGAGATTAGAATTACAGAAAAGTCCGACTGTGAGGTATACTTTTGACCGGAAGGAACAGAAAAATTGATTTGACTTAACAAGATAATTGTATTCTAATTAAAAATCATGAATACTCTTCAATGGCAGTTAATAAAGTTATATGCATTTTCAGACCTTCACGAAAGATCTCAGGCTTCAACCTATCAAAATTATTAAATCGCAGAACGGTTTCAGCAAATTTAATAAGTTCTGGTTGATTATCCTCCTGCAAGGTGGCAAATTCACTTGAACCTTTAAGTCTTTTCCACTTCTTTTACCGACACCACTCTCACTTCTTTTCTTTGAAAGACTTGAAAGTAACCCATTCAATCTGTTTGCAATGGCAGTTGGTTTTGCTGCTTTCTTCTTCCCCGTGTTAAATCTCGTATTATTAGTAGCAGTGTTAGTGGTATTATTAGCAGAAGTTGATGTACCTGCAGTTGCAGATACAATATCACGAATCAGTTTCTCCATGTTTAATTCTAAATGAAGCCATGTGTTCACACATTTGTGTTATAAACACACAAATTTTGATACGGTCATAGCAATGTGTTCAGTATACGAAGAGCGCGCAGAAAAGTCGATGGCGGCATGCAGTGTAAGTTTACACTAGAGCATGCAGTAAAAGGGAGAAGCGTGAGTAAACAGGGTTCGAATTAACGTTTCAAAAGTGATTCGTCATAATTTAGTGATTTGCTTAGGATAGTGACTCCGTGAGGCGGCCCCATGGTGGCCGCGGAGGGGAAAATTTTTGAAGTATAAGTGTCTAGATTGGCGGAAAATGCACTTGCGGCCAATGTATGTTGTTGCTGGATTTATTGATTTACAGTGTGATTTTCTTCGTTTGTTCGTTTTCTATATCGAGTTGAAGCTGGCATTGAGATTACATGCTAACACTTTAAGCCCTGACGTTTCATTGATTTACGATTGAATCAGCAGCCCCATTAGGAACCATGCCACAGGAACCTGACACTCCGAAGAGCCAGACAAGTTTTAACTGATTCGTGTTATATTCAACTCAACTACGGGAAAGTGCGCACCACCGCAAGCTATTTATGATAGCCAGAACGAGGGAGAACCTCAATTTCCCTACAACGCAGTCGTAACTTTCAAGCGAACTCTCTTTCTGAACAAACAAACAAACAAACAAACCAGCGCTGGAAATAAGATTTTCACATGTCTCTTTATTTTGTTTATTATCATTCTTCATTTTACCGATGGTATTTCTAAACTAATGAACGTAAATAGGCAGAGTAGAGTATAAAGAAAAAGCAATGACGTAAAACTAATGAATAACTATTCATAAACTACCAAATAAACATAAGAATCACAGCATAAAGTTGGGAACGAAGTTTAATAATAAATAAATACAGTTAACGCTCGTAAACTTGTAACTTGTAAAGTTCGAGATAGTGAAAATTCGAGATAACGGAGGTTCGAGATAACAAGCGCCGACTGTACTAGGACAAGAATTTAAACATTAAAAAGTGATGCCCTTTCATCTGTATCATCATTGTCTGTGGAATCATTTTCCAGATCAGACAATGTTAGGGCCGCGATATCAACAGTTTCTTTCTCGTTGTTTCTTTTCCTCTTTTCGGGATACTTGTGTGAAGAAGAACTCAATCGACGTACTTTATCATTCAACCACTTTTCAATTGCTTCATCAGGTGAAAACTCTTCAATGGATGGGCCCTCCTCACCTATTTGAAGAAGACAATCCAGCCGATCCCTGCCGAGCCTATTTCTCCAATCAGATTTAACTCTAGCCATTCTTGAAAATGTCCTTTCTACTTTGGCGTTAGTGAAAGGTGTTATCAACAAAATTTCAAAAACATGAAGAATGTTACTACATTCAGTCAAGACATCGCTATTTGTAAAAATTCGTTTCCAAACATCCAAGTAATCAGCTTTAGGATTATTAGCGACAATAGGTATAACATAGCCTTTGAGAATGCCCCACTCGGCCTCAGCTTTGAAAGTATCGCACTTATTTTCATTAAGAAGGAGACGAAAATGAGTCAGCAATTCACTAACCTGCTCTTCACCAAATGAGCTTAACTCATCTTTCGGCCAAGTGGCAGTATCCAACAGTGTTACCTGATTTTTAAACACTGGCGAAAGCATTATATCTTTAAAGCCTTTTTCCATACTATCGCTAATTCTGACAATAGTGTCCTGATAATGAGAGGATACAGCCTTTTTTGAAGCGTTGAAGCGATTTAGTTTTATACTCTGGTAATAGTGTTTTCCGTCCTCTCGAACCTCAATCTGACTTAACAAACGTTTATAGTTAGTTAATTTGCTGCTATTGCTTTCCAACGAATCATCCACTAATAGTTTCAACTTCGCCATTGTCCAGGTAAAGTCTTGGATTCTTCTGACAGCTTCAACAGGATCGTGCTTTTCTTGTTGAAATCCCAGACTCAACCGGCGAATAGGGCTCAAAACATCGAGGTAGATACTTATGTGTATTGGGTAGCTTGCGTTTTGCCATTTCTTTGCAAAGCCCTCCAATTCTGCTCGCTTCAATGCTTGTGAATCGTAGTTGCAAGTGACTCTAAATGAGCCATGAAAACCCCATAATGCGCTAGTATGGTTTCCATAGCTTTATACTTGTGGTCAATCCACCTTGTACCATTAGCTTTGGCTGGCTTTGGTACTGCGTGATCCATAGCCTCTGAAAATATTCTCAGTTCTCTTAAACGTTTTGAAGATTTTTTGTACAAATAATGAAGCTTCAAAAGCATTAAATCAATCTTACTGAACTCTGAATGGTCGAATGCATCCTTTATGGCAAGTTCAACTCTATGATTAAAACAGTGTACAACCTCTAACCATGGTGCATCTTCTCTTAACATGGTTGCCACACCACGATGAACTCCGTGGTTGACACTTGCCCCATCAACATTAATTCCAATGAGCTTGTCTGTCAAAGACTTTATACCAACACGTTTAAAACCATCCTCGATACTTTGTTTAATCCCTAGAGCGTCAGCACTTTTTACGGACTCGATTCCCAGGTATTTTACCGTAGGTGTACCTTCATTCAAAAATAACACAAACAACATTTCCTGTTCAATGACAGATGTGTCTGTGCTGCCATCGTTTAAACAAGCAAAATATCTTGCGTTAGCCAAATCCTTAATGTTTCCTTTATTACTAAACCGATATAGTCAGTAAAAATAGCTGCGGCTCTGTCTGTTTCATAACCACGTGTGAGTCCTGGTGTTTTATTTTTAGTTTGTAAATTTAAAAGATCTATGTAATAAGGACGTTCCTGTTTTGCTAAATAGTACGCAGTATTAAATTTAATGTCTAGTACGTTGTAACTTTATCGCCATGGTATGGTATACACATTAGAATTCACTTGCGAAAATTCGGATGTCGGCAGAATGACTGTCCTTGTTAACAAAATATGGCAGGCTTATGTAGCGAGCGCGTGGCACTTCCTAATTTGGCAATCGTTTTTAGGGAAGAACTAGCCAAAAAATACAGAGAGACCTAACTTTCCAACGGAAAAATTTAGTCTGATGTCAATGTAAATGTACATAAGGACATTGTGGTTAAGGACATTGTGGTTCGTGATTTTATTATAATTTCGAAAAAAAATTTTCGTGAAATTATGAAAATGGCTCGTGATTCAAGAATTACGAATCGTTAATTCGAACTCTGGTAAAAGGGAAGCTATTTTTGGCTATATTTATATTCGAAGTGATAATTGAAGGATGGAAAAATTGGAATTGAGCCAATCAGCTGTCATTAATTGCTTATATGAGTGTGTCGAACAATGCTATTCATAGCCTCTTTGCCTGACTTTCTTTATTGCAACTACGGTCAGCTATTATCCACTTTTATCCATGTCACCATTGCATATGGCTCTCATGTTTGTGAACACTTTTAAACTTTTGTTTTGTTTTCTCCCACGTGCACATTATCACAATCTTGACAAGGGATTTCACTGACAATGTTACACTGATATTCAAGACTTATTTTGTCTTTTGGATTTGACAGTAAAACTACAGAGTGTTTTTAGAGTGAAATATTGGCCTTATTTTGTTTTCTTTAAGAACTCAACCTATAACATTTATATATATTACTTGTCTCAGGTAAATGAAATTATTGCTATTGTCTCGTGCTGCACATCAATAATGCTGCAATCTGTGTTCTTGATTTTATTTTCAACATTTTTAATCAGTTGTAATCAACCCATTTGTAATCAACGCATTGTTGACATGAGAGATTTCTTTATTTCACTGATTTTCTCCACTTACTAGTTTCACCACTCTATCCAGGAGGAGGAAGAATTAAAACCAATCAAGGTAACTCTCAACTCTATTTAATTTGGGAAATTGTGGGGATTCATTTCATTGGCCCATTAACATAGACCGAACAAGGAAATAAGTAGATCCTTACATTTACAGACTTATTGTGGAAATGGTCTTGCGCTTTTTCATTGCCTAATAAAATATATAAGTATATATTTCCTTAAAGGCTCGAATAGATGGTACAATTTTCTAGATCAATTTTCTAAAAATAATATTGATCGGAGTATTGTTGAAAAAACTACACGTAAGAATTCATATTTTATTATTGTTCAGCAACCTTATTGATTTGAAATTTTTGAAAACATACACAAAGCAATATAAAAATCAACGTGAGAAAAAATTTCTATGCTCATTACCAAAATCACCGCCATGAGTGACTGAAGAAGAAATAATCTTGTTTTCATTGTTGTTTTGCAGTGGATTTATCCTCTGCAATCAACGAAAAATAAGGAGAAAACGAAAAGTATGAGTGAAGGATTTGCTTCTTCATAGAAATCAAAACGTAGCGTACAATACTATTTCAAATGAATTATGCTTGTCAGACTTTGAGAGTTTCAAACATACCCAGTGGGCACGCGAACTTTGGTTCAACGTTGAATCAACGTCACACCAAAACGTCGGAACAACGTTGAATTATGATTGAATTTGAAAGGTGAGACAACGTTATTTCACAGACTAAGTTACAATGTTAAAATACCAACGTTGATTCAACGTTTTATATTCAACGTTGTGTTAATGTTGATGAGCAGACGTTGATGCAACGTCACTTCCCAACGTCGGAACCAACGTTGGATTATGATTGAATTTGAAAGCAGAGACAACGTTATTTCACCATGGCAGTTTCAACGTTGACATACTGATGTTGATTCAACGTTTGATGTGTAACCTTGACTTAATATTGGTTTAAAACATGATTTCGATCAGCTTGAAAGAGAACTTCATTTTACATTAGAGAAGAGATATAACAGCAAATTCCGTTTTAGCATGTTTCTTAACAAAGATATAATAAATATATACAATGACTTTCATACACGTTTTCTTTTTTCATAAGAAACCTGATCACTTGCTTTAGGGCTGGAGTTCTCAGCTTCAAAGGTTCTTATTAAGTTCCTTGCTTTTTAACTGTGTTTTTTCATTTGGTGTGACACGTTTCTATTATTATCATCACACAAGAATTTAGTACATTTCAGAAAAAGAAAATTGTTGCTGTTTTTTCATTCTTCAGCCTAGTAACTTCCTGAGCAATTCATTATTTTTAAGCCATTTTCAGCCTCAGGTTCCTTATAAACGCGTTCCTTACAAAACAAAAAAACATAAAACATTAACATATATATACATGTGTATATAAACTGAAAATAATTTTAAAAATCAAGATCAAAAAACCGAGGAACCGAATATAAGTGACGATCGTTGTTTAGGCATTTCTAGATAAACTTCAGACCTTTTGATTCATTAAAAAGAATTATGAAAACACGATTGTTTGATTCATTAAAAAAAGAATGTTAAAAACACGAGTGATGGTATCAGATAAAAAATAAAGTAACTGAAATAACGGCCAGCGTTAGTTTTGTTCTTTTCTCTTCACTCCTCCTTTCCTTTCCGGCGCATACTTCAAGAATTTCTTCACTTCGTTCTCAACTACACTTTCGGTTGTTGCACTTGAATTTACAACGGCATCTAAAAATTAATCACAATCATTGTTAGGAAATCGTATACTTTATATAGAAAACCTTTTAACAACAATTTTCTTAATGATTCCCAAGGTGAATAACCTTTTTTTTGTGTGATATGGCGTGAAGTTTATGTGAACTCACAAGGTGGTGTTTTTAACACGTTTCAAGCATTAACTTCTGCTCCACTTAAACAGAGTTTAAGACATTGACAGCACTGATGTGACATAATTCTTAAAACGTTGATTCAACGTTGTATTTCCATCTGATGAAATAACGTTATCGATCCAATGTTGGTTCAACGTTGATTTGCAAATGTTGTATCAATGTTAGTTTTCAGACGTTGTTTCAACGGTGAACATAACAACGTTGATGAAACGTCATTTCCGCAATGTTGGTTCAACGTTGTATTTGCATCCGTTGAAATAACGTTAAAAGATACAATGTTGTTTTAACGTTGGTTTTCAAACGTTTCATCAACGTTGCAATTTCAACGTTGATTAAGTGTTGGTAATTATTCCGTTCATCTAACGTTGCCAAAACAACGTTGAACCAACGTTGAAAAAACGTTTGTCGAATCAACGTAATTTTTACAACGTTGAACCAAGGTTGATTATAGGTTGTCGACCGACCGACCATAATTCAACCAAAATTCAATGTTGAAATAACGTCGCGTGCCCATTGGGTAGTAACTTTTTCTAGAATTTTCTGTCTTATGTCACGATTGAAATAGTTTTTATGTTTCGTATTAAAAGGTTTTTGTGTTGAGATCAAATTTGAATTAAAGTAAAAGTTTCGCTGTTATTCCAATCTTTCCTTTCCTGTTTTTTTGCAGGTCTTACAGGTTTTTTTGTACTGCCCATTTGGTTGGTTGGTTCCCACAACTGTCTGGTTTTGCGTTTGAAAACTTTTTGACTCAGGGGTCATTGAAAATTCTTGTTGATGATCATCCATAGGTGATCTACAGAAAAGAAGGGAAAGAATACAAAAACTAAAAAGCAAAAAATAAATGTATGAGAAAAAAGTAAGGGCAGTTCTTACCCTAACAGTATGAAATTATCCGACATTTGTATTTGTTTTGAGTTTCTTCTTTGCAAGTCTTCAGTTACTAATCAGAACGTTTAAAATGAATAGAACATTGCACATGATCTTCAAAACTGGCCACAAACAAAAGGGTGTCTGCGGTCTTCTTTGAAATAAAATTGATCTGTAGTGAATAAAATCAAACCAGTTTGATTTTATTCAAATCAATTTTTTAATATTGATTTTTGTTTTTGCGTCACGATAACACTATTAATTTGTTATTTTTAAACAAAATACACATTGCAATTCAGGATCAATATTAGTCCAATATGATTTTTAGAAAATTGATCTAGAAAATTGTACCATCTATTCGAGCCTTTATTATCATTATGATATTGCACCTTGATCCATATCTTTCAGAGCTGCTGATTATTTAAACTTGTGCTTTTCTTCTCATATTTCTTCAATGCCACAAATACTTGATTAAGGAGTTGTAGAGCAGATAAAGGTTTTATCATTAACGTAGATTGTTAGTTTTATGACAGAAGACATGTCTGATTAGAACCGATGACAAAACAGACTTACCTAGTGAGACAATGACTGATAAAAGGTTATCTTGAGATCTTGTATATATTGACATGAGTAGAAAGATATACATAAATAAATGAGAAAAGAAAGGATAGAAAATACAAATGCACTTACACATGAAAAGCAACTAATGTTATAACAGAAATTATTTCAAAGTATAAAGAAAACATTTTCCATTAATAATTTGATTTATGATCACAAATTTGATTAAGTATATTTTAAGTGAACTATCACAATGTGAATACAATGCGTTATTAAGTATTTCTGTCAGAGTGAAACATTGTACTAATATAACGACTGTCCACTAGTTGTTTCCTGATACCAATTATTTCAATTTTGTTGTTTTTAATATTACTAATTTCAGTCAGTGATTTTTGAGTGTTTATTCTTTTTATACATTCATTACTTACATTCATTCCCGAAAGCCTGACAAGGAGAAATCGAAGTGTTTTTGAAATGTAGTTTTTCTTTTATTGTATCTATGTATTCCATATATTTCTATATATTAATAGTTGTTTTTTAATACTTGTGATATTTCAGTAATAAAAATGTTATGTTAGTCATGCCTGTCTATTAGTTTCTGCATCAATGAAAATTAGTATTTCTGCAAATTATAGGATTCTGGGGTTCTGAGCCAATATGGTAATGAAAATAAGCATAAGCTCAACAATTAGACCATAACAGTGATTACATTCATTTTAGGTTACTAAATAATATTGAAAATCTGTCATGATTTTCTCCAACAAAATGTTGATGAATTTCCATTTCTGCTTTCGACTTGAATAGCAACTAACAGTTCTTGGTTGCTTGCCAGTATGCTAATGCATTTCTGTTTTAGCAATTCATGTGTAGACATTGGTGATTTCACATTTTAACGAACTAGATAGCAGCTAATGTCTTTACAAAAGAACTTCAGTGTGGTCTGTTGTATTCCAATAGCAGATTTTGTTTTTGTTTGGGAAAGTGAAGGTTATTCACATCTTATTGGACGTTTTCAGTACAAGATGTCCTGATTATTTTTTTCCTGTTGTATCATGAGTGTCCTAATACGTGACCACAGATACCATTTTGTTTTTCCTTGGAGTTGGAAATGTTTGGTTGGTGGTGTTTGTTGGAAAAAATTGAGAAGTAGTCGAAAAAATTTTCAAAAGTTGTGTGAAAAAATAAAATTTCAGTATAATATATATTAGAAAAATGTAAAAGGAATCGTTTAAATTTTATGTGATTTTTATGTTACATTTTGGATTAGCTATTATTTAGTGTAATTTTAAAAGGATAGAAATGTTCCATATGTTATAAGTGATAAATTTATTTGCATTTTACACAAGATGGGGTTTATTACAATATATTTAAATTGATTTAGAGAAAACATAGAAAACACAGATATAATCAATCACAATATTTCGACCAATTATGTGTCTTTATCAAATTGATTTATATATGTGCACATTCTATGTGCACATTTTATTTTGTAGCACTTTTAATATATGTATGCATATCATTACTACCCTAATTAGGTTACTATAGTAACCGAGAACTTGAAGTTTTATGTATTGGTGCAATGAGTTTGTAGCTCTGACAAAATTTGTGTGATAAATATTTAAAAAAGTCTGATCTGAAAAATATCACATATCAGATTCACATTGTGAAAGTCATTAGTCTCAAATGAACAGATGTCCATTCAGACTGAATAAGCTTTCCAGTAGTGAAGTATCTCGCCAAGTTATTTCAGAAGTTAGTGTATGTAGTCGTTACTCTGTTCTTCTGCTCTTTCCTCTTACACTTTTGTTGTTCAAAAATTTGATATGGAGCAGATGATCAATGCTTATTTTACATTTGATCAAAACTTTATAAGAATAAGATTTAATCTTATGAACTGCATTTTCAAATCAAACCACTTTCAGGGCTTGGGAATATGGGACCCAACATTCTGTAAGGACATTTAGAAAAATGAAAAAAGAAAAAATGGTTGATTTTGATGCTGCTTGGAAGATTTTCGTTGTTTCAGTTGATTATGTACTTAACACGCTCTCTCCCTTTGCTCATTCATTCTTGAAGTTCTTTCTTTAAATTTCCTTCCCTTTATTGTGGAAATATGAAATATTTTGCTGCTGTTGCTATTGTAGCAGCCTTTGATTTTGATATATCTTTGAAGTGATATTTTCACGCCCTCCACCCCACATTCACTCCACTGATTTTAACGCCCTCCACCCTGTCTATGAAAGTTTATGTACATAGAGAGAATGAAACGTCTTACAGTTCTTTGGTACAGGTGGTTGGCTTCTCCATCCTGTAATGTTCACATAGTAGACTAAATATCATTTCAGGTGTGATACTGGTATAAGGATTGCCACCTGTCACAACAAGAACATAGAGAGAATGAAATGTCTTACAGTTCTTGAGTACAGGTGGTTGGCTTCTCCATCCTGTAATGTTCACATAGTGGACTAATACCCCGTTCACACCAATAAAACCTGTTTATTTTAAACAAGTTTTATTAAAACTTGTTTTGATTTAAACCCGGTTTTAAATACACGCGTTCACACCAGTTTCATACTGGAGAAGATTTTCAAATTTGTTTTTCTAAAAAGAACGTACTGCTGTTCTTATGACTATACTGCATAATGACGAAAACAAGTAATATGAAATTATTATTATATATTAGGCGTCGTAGAAGAAGAAAAAACATGAATATACAGCGGTGAGCAGAACAATAATGAGTACCACCTGTGAAGTAAATATTACATAAAACATTAGTCATCATAAAATTTCAAAACCTTTATCAGTATATAACTATTGCCTATTTTTTTGGTTTACCTTATATTAAGTGTCATGTAGATAAAATTTGTTCTTAAAGGAGATCGAGAAAAAAAATGAAAATCAATTTGTTATTATTATACTCCAGGGAATTCTTTGATCACAAAAATATCTTTACGTATATTGTATACATGTAGATTATTCGTTTTCATTGTTTACGAAAAAAACTGTAACTGGTCTCCATCTTTAAGACGCTCAACATCTCTATCATTTCGAACCAATATATCCGGACACTTCGTAACTATCATATCTCTATCTTTATCAATATTGAACTCAACTTTAATGAGATCTAACAACTTTACCATAGATCTATTTTCGTCTAGATCCACTTCAACACAAAAGATATCATCTTTCCCTCGAACTTGAATAACAATGTTTTTAGGTTTACTGACTTCCTCAGCTTTCAGCACTTTTGAAAAGAATTCTTTGTCTGCTTCACTTTGCTACTTCATGAAACCATCCATTGCATAACTCAACTTATCAAATAAAATGTCAGATCTTGACCGCTTCTTAGCTTTCTTTTTGAAATGGAAAGAACTTGATGAAGGATGTGATGAGGTGATTGAATTTCTTTCAAGATCATCGTTAGCATCATTGGATACAGATTCATATTGTTCTTCACCTCCTTCAACACTAGCATGTAAATTAGTGGAATTTAACAGTTGTTCCACACTGATATCATCATTGACATCAGATTCTTCATCAGACCTCGCTGTTTGCGTGTCACCAGATGAAGAAAACAAATGAGGTGGCTTCGTTATTGGTTTATCCCCCATCACGTGCTCAATCTCATCATAACAAGGCGGCTTTTTAGGTGGAGCAGTGCCCGTACTATGTACTTTATAATCTTTATAACTCCTGTAGGCTGTTGTTAGCGTGTGCATTCTAGTTTTGCAACTATCCTCATCTCGATCTTTGTATCCATTTGCTTTCAAATACATAGCTATTTCGCACCATATTGCTTTCTTTTTGGTGCATGACTTAAGCCTCTCCTGAACATTTTCTTCTGCCCATTTTGTAACCAAAGTTTTTGTTTCATTTTCGTCCCAATGACGCAATCTTTTCTTCTTGATAATATTTTTCAAAAATTCAGCCATGTTTGTTTTAATAAAACACACTTAAAACTACCTCGCTATGTTGTTCTATTTAAAACTTGTTTTAACAGTTTAACGAAACACGTTTTACTTCGGTATGAACGGGTAACATACATAATTTAGTTATTTTAAACATGATTAAAACTGGTTTTAATTTTGGTGTGAACGGGGTATAAATATCGTTTCAGGTGTGATACTGGTATAAGGATTGCCACCTGTCACAACGAGAACATAGAGAGAATGAAGCGTCTTACAGTTCTTGGGTACAGGTGGTTGGCTTCTCCATACTGTAATGTTCACATAGTGGACTAAATATCATTTCAGGTGTGATACTGGTATAAGGATTGCCACCTGTCACAAAGAGAACATAGAGAGAATGAAACGTTTTACAGTTCTTGGGTACAGGTGGTTGGCTTCTCCATCCTGTAATGTTCACATAGTGGCCTAAATATCATTTCAGGTGTGATACTGGTATAAGGATTGCCACCTGTCACAACGAGAACATTGAGAGAATGAAGCGTCTTACAGTTCTTGGGTACAGGTGGTTGGCTTCTCCTTCCTGTAATGTTCACATAGTGGACTGAATATCATTTCAAGTGTGATACTGGTATAAGGATTGCCACCCGTCACAACGAGAACATAGAGAGAATGAAGCGTCTTACAGTTCTTGGGTACAGGTGGTTGGCTTCTCCTTCCTGTAATGTTCACATAGTGGACTGAATATCATTTCAGGTGTGATACTGGTATAAGGATTGCCACCTGTCACAACGAGAACATAGAGAGAATGAAACGTCTTACAGTTCTTGGGTACAGGTGGTTGGCTTCTCCATCCTGTAATGTTCACATAGTGGACTGAATATCATTTCAGGTGTGATACTGGTATCAGGATTGCCACCTGTCACAATGAGAACATAGAGAGAATGAAACGTCTTACAGTTCTTGGGTACAGGTGGTTGGCTTCTCCTTCCTTTATGTATTATAACAAATCACAATCAGTGTAATGTAACAGTGTATATTATTTATAATATTGTCATTTTTCATCAGGATGTGCCATTCCCTTCAGTTTTTTTTCTTAAAGCAGTTTGTTTTGTCATTTTGTTTTCTTGAATTTCGTTTTTTTGAACAACATCCTTTGCAAATGAAAATGAGGGAATTCGAATATACAAATTTAAGATACCATATAGAACATTTTTACATACTTCCTTTGAAATGTCGATTTCAGCATCATCAATAATGATTCTAAGACAATCTTGAAAGGCAGAAAATTTCATCAATTTTTTCACAATTACAAACTCATTAACTTTATCCATATTCTTGTTGCTAATCTCGCTGAAAAACTTTTTCTCAGCAACAATAAACAGCTTCTCTATGTTATTAATTTGCCATATCCCACCACGAGTTAGAGCATTGCCCAATTTAGAATTGCGATTAGGGTTTTCAGAATTTCCTGCTTTTAATAATGCCATAGCCTCTTGATACTCTCTTTCTTTATAACGTTTAGAGTTTCGATATCTTATATTTCGGAGTACATATTCACCACCAAGATAGTGAATAGCAGCAATTTCCTTTTCTGAGATACTTTTTGTGACAATTTCATCTTCTTGATTGTCTCTTTTTTCATTGGCAAAAAGTACGTCACCAATCTTTCTGCTCAGTATAGTGGAGGCATTTCTTGTTAGTGAGGGGAAAAAGGTGTTGACAATTTTTGACTATTTTTTCATAAAAACTACTATATAATCTTTCTTAATCTTAATCTTGAAGTTGATATTTGTGTTTATTTCATTTTTCAGCGTCATCATAGATTATTTATGTGTGTCTGTTGTTTCTGAACGTTTTATATATCCATCAATTTCATTTCAAATATCTGATGGGTACATGGAATCTTTTGAAAAATTTGCTCTATTGAAACTGTCAGAAATTCTACTGAAATTTTATTTGATGATACATTATGCTTTTTTAACTTGTGAAGCTTCAATCCACCGTTACTGTTACACTCTTTATCACAAATATCACAACAATACAACAATACAGGTGTCATACTGGTATAGCTAAGGATTGCCACCTGCCACAACAAAAACATAGGGAGAATGAAACATCTTACAGTTCTTGGGTACAGATGGTTGGCTTCTCCATCCTTTTAATGTTCAGATAGTAGACTAAATATCCATCCTCGAACCCAGATTCTCTTGCCTTTTCGATATACGGATATCGGCAAAGAAAACCCTGGCGAACGCTACTGGATTAACGAATTGTATTGGCTGAAAATATTACAACGACCGCAGTATTTTCGGGCAAAAGAAGAAATCATTCGAGTTACTGCTGAGGAAGATAAGAATACACCTTTCCCGAATTTCTGTTTAAATGTCGAGTTAATGCTTAGTTATCAAGTTTCGCCTCATTTCTATTTTTTTCATTGTTTTTTACGGTAGCAGCGATAGCGAATACCGTATTAAAACACCCACGGACTCCTACTCCTACTACTACTACTCCTCCTCCTCCTACTCCGGCCGAAATGGCAATTAGTCTGCGATTTAGAGTCTGCGTGACTCTACTAATTACGCAATATAAGTTCTAACGAAGGAACGCAGCCTTCGAATTTTGGAAGCTTTTCTATAACAAACATTAGATTGCGTTTTGTTTCAAAAGTACATAATCTGATATTTTGTAGCTTAAACCATGAAAGAATGAATTCTTATCAAATAGGCCTACATAAAAATGGGACTTTTAGTTCATTGCGCTAACTGAAAATACTTGATATGTTGCTTTTCTTGTTAGTAAAGCTTATCAGTTCAAAATTTATTATTGCCTCAGTTGTTAGCTAACTATACATTATGTTTCTGTATTAAGGCTTTCAAAGATCTAGTTCGAAAAGGCAGTTATTTGTTTGAATTCATTTTTGGTTTCATGAAATTATAATTAAAAACATATTTTTTTTTTCGAAACGCGTGTTTTTTTTCTACACATAGTCTTACAAAAAATTTTCTTATAAAAAAATCATATACAGCTCACGCATGTATAATTCTTTTGTCTTTAAATAAATTAATTTCTGGTGGTTTATGATTAGAGCCTTTTTACACTAACTAATCATTTTAACAAATTTATCGTTTATGCCTGTTTTCCACCAGTGAGATATAAAGAAACACAAGCCTCAAAGAACTTTGTAGTAACCTTTGATAACTTTAAGTACAATTGCTGCTACCGTTTTGCACCATTTCATCATAACGCATGTATGAACCATGTCGCTAATTAGTGTTAATTGCATGAAAATAATATTTCTGATCGTGGAAAATAAACACAAAATCCACTCAATTACCCCAAATTTCAACGAATTTTAGTTAAATGAAATTATTGTAGTTCTTATACACTTTAATATTCCTTACCTAAAATGGCAAAGATAGATACAAGATAACACGTTAAGATCTTAAAGGAATCGTAGAAATTGCCGCATCTTTTTAGAATCCTTGGGTTCTGGGAAGTACGGAAATTGCTTTTGAATAAAAACTTTCATGGTCACTCCTCCACATAGGATTTTAGAGATTCCATTCTGTTGGATAAACTGTATGTTTTTATACGAACTGTTTTGAACTCGGTATTCCGAGCGTTGGTTCGCTTCACCGCACGGGCGTATTTACCTTACGAAAATTTTTGCTGTATTACCAAACAGAGAAAAAAAATTGGAACAAAGGAATTGCAAGAACCATAACGTTATTACTAATAGAGGGTTATCTATTTAAAAAAACAGAACACTTCCGTATGTTACAAAAAAAGCATAAACTGACTTTATGTAATGTAAAACAGCCATATGAAAAAAAAGAACCCCTTTAATATAGAAGTGAAAGCTGAACATTAAAATCTTCGCTATATATCATTTTCTGAAAAGAACACATTAAGACACAGTCACTTTTATGGTCTGCTTTTTGTTTCCATATCGTTTTATATTATATAAAATGTTTCACACTGCTGCTGCGGAATAAGAAGACTTAACAGAAGAATTTTAAAAGTATATATAACTTAAATCACTAGCCTCTGTTTAGGCTCAACAAAACTGTTACATGCTGTTAGAGCCTCTGCATTCAAAACTTAACATGCCTGCTTACATTACTTCTTCATCACAGCTTTGCTGCCATCTTCTCAAAATTCTTGAGATCCCAGGATCACTAACACAAGTTGAATGCAGAGGCTCTAACAACACAAGAAGAAGCTAAGATTTCACACACTGTGACTGTCAAAAGCAAATGGTTGAAGTTTTTCATAACAATGTTTCACTGAAGGAAAATATAACAAAAGAATTACAAAAGTAAACAAAAACTATGTTTATACAAGTTCTGTTACAGATTGAACACGCTTAGTTACAATATCAAAGACAATATTCAGAGGTTGAAGTTTGTTACTAAACAACCTTTCAGCAATCTGCTTTTCATCTTGCAACGGAAAATCGTATATGCAACTCAGCTGGTGTGCCAGGTCATCGTTAAATGTCATGATGTGCACTTCCTTTGTGGTAACATCCATACAAACAAGTGACAGGGTGAATCTTGATACTACGGATTCTGCTAGAACTTTAATACCACAAGACAGACATGTGAAGGTGTTGTTTTCAACCTCTCCTTTCTTTGAACAAATTCCACATAATGAAATTTGGTTAATCGAGTTGACGCCAACAATCTTTCCGATCATGGTGTTTTCCACAAGCTTTGCTGATGAACATAACTGCACTAAATTTTCAATTGGCTCAATTTCCTGGCACTCAACAGGTTCAGACTTTGTAGTATTGAGGAATATCTTCCCTTTGACAACACGAAGACGTAAATTTTTGACGAGGTAGGTCTTACCTTGCTCCATAATGCCCACATCATTTCCATACAAGTACAACATGGCACATGCAGTGTTGTCTCTGATCGTAACCTCCTGCTTTAATATTTCTTCACCATCCAGTGTACGGTGCTTTTTTGGATCATCAACTGTACTAACTTCAGCTTTGGTAGAGATCAGCTGCCATGGGGCAAGTTTGTCTAGTTCACTTAGGGTAACTGTGCAATCTTTAGCCAATTTCGGATCAAATTTGAATGGTAAATCATCTGCATTTAATGGTGTTATTTTACTTTGACTCCCAAATAGTAAGTCTCCTTTTGATTTGTTAACTTTCGAAATCTTAATTGGTGACTTTGCTGATTCATAGTTAGCCAGCAGAATTCTTTTGGTAGGGGCAAAACATACCGCTCTTTGAGCTCTGTCTTGTAGCTGTATCGTGCAGTCAAAATATTCACCACCATTGGTTCGACTCTTTTTGACAGGACTTACTGAATGGACATACCCAACGGTTTCATCACAGGCTGAAATAAGATGACGGATAAATGACATTAGCTATTTCACTTCTCTCACTAGTTATATATGTTCTGGAGATAACGGAGAGCCTGTTTATGCAAAGAGAAAAACCTCTTCTTAAATAGAACTGTTTTGTCAGCTCCTTTGTATTTATTTAATTAGCTGTTAGTACTTTTATTACTAATTATGTATTATTGAGTATCGATATTTCGTAGCTTATATTTTTTCGCAGGGATAAGTGATTTTGAAAAAAAAAATTAGGAAAGATGAAGTAGCCAATGAGAAATATTCTGAAAAAAAGGGAAAATATAATAGCATAGTAGTAGTAACCATTCTAAACATAAGTAAATTGGCAAAACATTCTGTCAGAACACCTTTCCAGAGGGCAGAAAAATGAAGTCTCTCCTACTTTTTGTCAAATCAATAAAAACCACTGTGAAGATTCTCTTGTTTTAGCAAAGGGAAAAATACCCCCAGCATCAATACCCCCTAGGAGAAAATTACCACTCCTAGAAATTTCAATGTGTTATAGGAGTAAAAATAAAGTCAATGTCTGTCTCCTGGATATTTTATGTGTTCAACGAAAGAGGAAAATATTCCCTCTGGGAACAACACAGAAACATTCCTAGAAAATAACAACTTCCTTATAAACTTGCTTGTTGGCTGCTTCTATTACCATATTAGGTCCTTTTTCCTAATACATGCATGTAAATTTTACACTTGATTTATGAGTGAGGACATCATTATACACGATTTTTTTTTATAAGCAACGTGTGCGATGGAGAGCCAAAATAAAAAACAACACAGGGGGGTTTAGAACCCAAGTATGTTTCTGTTGAACAGTTATTTTGATTTGTATACCTGTTCTTTTAGAAGGCCTTGCTTTTCCTGTCGACGAACTTGATTCATTTCTTTCTCGTTCTTGAGAAGGGTTTGAATTTCCTTTTTGTCCACCATCGCCTTTTCTCTCATCTTTGCTCGCCTCTGGCCTTTCTTTAGACTTGTTGCCTATACATAAAAAATAAATTGTAATTTTGAAATGCCTCTTTCTACTGTATCTTGATGAAACAAAATAAAGACGAAAATATTAGCGTGCACGTGCCATACCTTTTTTCTGCTTGTTCATCTTTGTGACGTTACCGAAGCTTCCTGTCAATCTTGCTGAAGAATGATGTTGAAAGTGTGTGGGCCACATTTTTGATTTTTGGTCAATTGTATTATTAACCAATTATAGCTCGACTTTACATCCCCCCAACGAAGAAAATTGAAAGTAGTTGAACATGATTTATTTGAGTAGACCAATCACAATTTCCCCAGGAAAGATAAAAAATAGGCATGATCAATTCAATATTTTAATTAGTGACCAATCAAATAACTTTAAAATTTGAAGAAAGGATGATATGAACGTGACACACAGCACGCCATTCCCTTCACACGTGAAGAAGATCTATTTTCTAAAGCGGGAAATACACTATGAGTTTTGACGGATGTGTCAAGACTCATAGTGTATTTTAAGAAAACTCGTGAGTTTTTCGGTGTTGTGTCGAAACTCGTGTGTCAAAAACTCATAGTGTATTTCCCGCTTAACAAACCCTGTCACATATTGCCTGTGATTCTTTGTTTTCTAATGACAATGCTGTGTATCAGAGAGGGTAAGTTTCCCGATTTTCACAACGTCACTTAGCGACAATAATCGTGAATTTTAATTTCGACGAAAACCGACCGCAACACAATGCATTTGTACGAGAACTTTTATACGTAATATTGGCTGAATCTCAGTGTTCTCCGTTGCACGACATTCTTTTTTAAAATTTTTGTAAAACTACAGCATTTGGTCGAATTTTATAGTATACTTTACACAACGCAAGTAGTTAGCTTAAATGCTCAAAATGCCTCAAGGGGCTGTTTATATGAGAGGCGGGGGACGGGACGTTTGCCGGGAGGACGGGACGAAAAACGGGATCCCGCGCCCCTCCATATTGAAGTTTTCATAAAAAATCTATCTCGTGTTTACCGTAATGCTTCGATTAGACGCCCGGGAGTTTATTAGATTTTTTGAATTTTTAGAGGGGCGTCTATTCGAGGGGGGCGTCTAAAAGAGAGGGGCGTCTATTGAATTTTTGTGAAACTCTTCTTTTTTTCGTAAATATAAACTAAATATAATCATCGTCAATATCATCTTCCTCGATCATGTTAAGTTTGGGGGCAGCAGCGATCACATCCTCGTCCCCGCCTATATATCAAGGAGATTTTCATGTAAGCTCCCGTCAATTCAATTTTCCATTTGGGCTTGAAGCAAAGCTCATTGAAGCTGAAACAATGCAATGTAGCAGTTCTACATGCCTTAATTAGTGTGTCTCTAATAGACGGGGGGGGGGGGGGGGGGGGGGGGGGGGGGGGTGTTTAAAAGAAAGGGGCGTTTAATCGAAGCATTACGGTATATGAAAAAAACTATCCCGGGACAAAAGCGTCCCGTCCCGGTTAGGCGAGATCTCGCTTTGTCAAACCACCGGGACCCCGCTTGAAGCGGGACGTTTTTCATCATATAAACACACCGCCCCGGGACGTTTTATAATGTTTTAAATGCGATTGCTATCTCGTCCCGGCAAAGCTTCCGCTAAATGTTTTCTCATGAAGGTGGGATAAAGTCATCCCATTTTTCGTCCCGTCCCGGCAAACGTCCCGTCCCGCCTCTCATGTAAACAGCCCCTAAGTCCTAAGTCATAACTAAGCCTAATTTACACTTGCCAATTTAATTCAAATCTACATTGATAACAGTATAACTTTAGGTCTAGAGGAAGGGTAATAAAGTTTTCCGCGGAATTTCAGATGAACAGGTTTAGATCTATTTGTTTTGTGTATTGCGAGCGGAAATGCTGCTACCGTTTTGTGCCATATGGCTCTTGTTTATTTTCATAATGTTCTGAGTAAGTAATAGTTACTCGTTCTTTCAGTTTCCCAATGGAATAATTAGAAGTAATTAAGAGTTTGAAAAAGAGGGGAAACTTAGGGGCTGTTCATATGGAGAAAAAAATATCCCGGTAGGCGGGGAAACACCAAAAAAAAATAATATGACTCGTGTAAAGTAGGGGGAAAAATTTCAAAACAAATATGGCGGCAGTCAATAAACGATACATTCTTCTTGGATTACTTACCAGTAGCCTCTCAGAGCTAGCTACTTGTTTCATCAAGCTGCAATCAATAATTGTTTTATGGAAAGCAAATCAAGTTAAACTTTCTAACATAGCACTTAATGTTATATCTCAACGAACTAGCAAACTAGTTTCGCCATTAAAATTCTCATATTTTTGTATTGAATGGACTTGTCGGCATCAAAGTCGAGCCCTTTAAATTCTATTTCGACTTTACATGTATTAAGATTCTCAATCATTGCATCGTTCCACCTGAAATTTTTTCGGTGGAATAATGATGATTTCTCTGCCATTGATTATGATTTCTCTGCCATTTTGACGAAAGCATAAACTTACAATCTTGCTGACTAGACATAAAATGATCCCGCTCACCAGGGTAATTGTGTTCATATGGAGAAATTATTTCCCCGCCTACCGAGATCTCGCTTATCAATACGCGAGATCCCGCTTACTGGGATGGTTTTTTTTTATCATATGAACGAAATATAATTGTTCATAACAATTCTTAAGAGAGGCGAGATCTCGGCAAGTGGAGCGTCAAAAAGTTTCCCCGCTTACCGAGACATTTTTTCCCCATATGAACAGCCCCTTAGAGGATAGGCTATAACACGGTGTTTACACAGAAATTCGGGAAAGGTCTATGGGAATCTAAAAATTTAATTATACAAAATAACATTATTTTAGCTATCATTTCAATTCACGAAGCACTGGTATGGTAGCATTATATATTTACCAAATTAATTTACCAAATACAATGAGAAAGGTTAACAACAAAAAGTTCTTAAAAAAATCAACAAGTGAACAAGATAAATTTTCATGCTCTTTTGATTGATAAAACAACAGAATAGTGATGAATTATGGTATTCTTTTTTAGAAGAATATAGTTTCTAAGAACTTTAATTGTAGGCTCACGCACATGTGCTAAAATTTAAGAGCATATTCAGAGATATGAGGATGAGCATCTTCAATCAGTTCCATATTTAAATATCATAGAATTATTAAATTTATATAGGTAATTTCCATTCACTCAGATTTCTTTAGAATTTAGTGGCTTCAGTTGATGAATATAAATCACAACGTTTCTGAAGCAAAATTGTTCAATATGTGGGTCTAAACAAACGTTGCAATCCAGAAATGAAATCAAAAACTAAAACAAGCATATACATAGAATGAAAATATAATCTAATTTTTACTTTACGATATATGACAATTTGTAGGATTTTCATAACGAGGTATACATTGACTTAAGAATTCTTTATCTTCAGCTGTATATCGGTTAGCAAAATACATAACAGGATAAAGGTAGACTTCACACTTAACAACAATACAGCGGTCACTCAAACTAAACCATCTGCCATTATGGATTCAAGATCCCATGTAATGATTTAAAACTATTACGTCACATACATTGTTCATAAAAATCCTGCAAATTGTCATGTATAAAGTACCTTCAGAGAGAGAAGAATGGGCTGACAAGAATGACTGAGACGATTTAAGGGAAGATAACAATCTAAAAAGCAATTTCCCTGAAATTTGAAATATCGGTATTCATACAGGAATACTATCCTGTTTTCGATCATATAGTAACCTTGAAACTAACACAACAAATTTCACTCAACATATGTTAAAATCTGGTTAAAAGCCTGACAGGATCCTACACACAAGATCCTATAAGAATTCATAATAAAAAGAATTCTTTTTCAGTATATATAATAAGGGTAGTGAACATATTCAACAAACATATAATAAGTATATATTGACACTTGGCACTTGAGAAAGACTTCATGGTGAAAGAAGAGTGAACATTTTATAAGTTGTGTTTTTCTGTCTTCATTTGTGACAGACGTATACTCAATACAAAAATACTTAAGACACAAGAAGAAGTTATAGAGCTTTTTCGAAATAGACATACATCTACTGACCAGTGCACTTAGCAAATTTTGATATGAATAACAATGTTGAATCATTTAAAATATTTGAATAAGTTCTTCATCCCAAACATTATTTAATGAGAATTTTCTCTCACCACCGCACTGTTGTTGTTTATGTATTATCTTCACAGTTTGTTTTCACTTTTTGTGTGCCTTTATTTGTTATTTATATTTTCTTATACGGAAGATTGAACCTCAATGCACTCAAGTTTGAATTTTCTGTTCATTTTTTACTTTTGTCCACTCTATATATACATGGTTTCTGTGTGTGTGTCTCCAAAATAAACACCACAGCTACAAAGATAAAATCCACACAACACCACACGAATTTTGCAATCTCCCTTTTATCATTCAAGGTTTTCGAATGAAACACCGTCTTTCCAGAATGCTGTTGAAGTTTTGCAGAAATGAGCTCGAGTGAACTCGACGAATTATATTAGGTCTCTATATTGGTTGTAATGTGACTATATAAAAAACTGAATGCATGAGACAAAATTTCTTCAAAAAGTACACAGATTTTGTGTACTTTTCATGTCACGTGACCAGTGTTCGCCAGGGTCTTCTTTGCCGCTATCCATACATCGAAAAGGCAAGAGACCCTGGGTTCGAGGTTGACTAAATATCATCAATATAAGTGTCATACTGGTATAAGGATTGCCACCTGTCACAACAAAAACATAGAATGAAACGTCTTACAGTTCTTGGGTACAGGTAGTTGGTTTCTCCATCCTTTGATGTTCACATAGTCGATTAAACAGCATCTGAGGGGTAATGCCTGTATAAGGATTGCCACCTGTCACAACAAAAACACGGTTTCAGTGACCTGATGTTTATACCAGTGACCTGTGATATTTTGATGTATCTCCATTCAGTGAGCTGTTGTTACTGATTTTCCTGTTAATTTAGTTGGTGTTGCTGCTTCTGGTGATTTAGTTGTTGATATTGAGATAATGGTTACATTGCCATTAAGCAGCATTCAAAACAATTCTGAAGTCATTGAAATCATCCATAACGGAGACATTGTTTTTACTGAAATGGTGAGCAAAACACAGGGGATTCACAGTTACTCATCTAAGTTGACATCCACAAAGTATTGCTACACTTGTATATTGAAGTAGGAAAGCCTGGTTCTTATGTTGTTTGAATAATGGATTATCATAACCTTCTGAAAAGAAATCATAATTTTCATCGTGAAAATCTCCAATGAGTTCTGCAATAGTCTTCTTATCATTCTGACATCTTGTTTTCTTATGAGTACTGCAATATATCCAATTTTGGATAAATTGTAGATCCAAGTCATGTTTGAGAAATGGTATGAATGTCAATGCAATGACCTCGTTTAATAATTTGTTGGTAAACACTACACTACAATAATGTCTAAAATATTACATTTGTTGACAGTCATTCATTTTAGCCATCCATTGTTAACATCATCAGGAAGTGGTATTGTGGTTGGCAATAATTCTAATCCTATGCTGTGGGCAAGCTGCAGATATGTTTATAAGTACTGTAGTTAGTGAACAAATTGACTTTTTTATGCCGTCTCTGTTGTTTGTTATCCTGTGGATGATGCGACCGTATCCGGGAAAACTTAGTGAGGAACAACGAATTTTTAATTATCGTCTATCTAGGGCTAGACGTGTAATTGAAAATTCGTTTGGAATTTTAACTGCTCGTTGGGGAATATTTACCAACCCAATAAAAGCATCCGTGCAAAACTGCGAAAAATACACGATGGCATGTATCACACTTCATAATTATTTAGGCCAAACAGATAACGCTTCGTATTGTCCCGCTGGGTTTGTGGATTCAGAGAATGATAGTGGGGAAATAAGACAAGGTGAATGGCGCAAAGAAATCAGAAATAACAACGGCATTGTCGATCTGCCCAATGTGCGTGGATCTTGATACAAGGAGGATGCGGTTAACATGCGTGATAGTTTAAAGGACTACCTTAACAATGAGGGTAAAGTAAGTTGGCAGCTTGATTATGTGAGAAGAAAATAACATATTAGATAACATATTAATGTTTTTTAAAACAATAAAAGAGACCAAAATAGAAAAGGCAAATATATATGCAAAAGGACGTGTCCACTCTTTAATTTTGTAAAAATGAAGATATGTTATGATACCACTTCCCACTGTTGTTGTCTTCCATACCCGCCTTAGAGTAATGCTGGTTTTCAAGAATTCTTGATGACACTCCACTTGGAGGTGATATGTAAGAAGGCGAAAACTTTACCGCTTCTTGTTCTTGGTACTTGAACAACAAATTTGTAACTTCATTCTTAAATCGAGATTTACTATGTAAACTGAGGCAGCGCATTTCAATGGCTACAAAGTTAGCAAAAGCCTGATCAGGATTTATTGTCTCATTTTCATTACGGACTTTTGGTGGGGATGAAGATTCGGTAATAGCTTTCTGTAAACATTTCAAGGTTTCCAATTCCATCTCTTGTATAGATTTACTACCTTTTTTGCGCTTGTCAAAGCTGACATTTGGTCTCGCATTAACAGTAGGTGTGGCTATTGTGGTTGTTTTCTTTTTCTTTAACGCAGGAGATTTGAAAGTTTGTGAACCAGCATCACTATTGCAGCTTGCGTTATTGTTTTCTTTTTCTTGTTCTTCTTCATCACAAGAATACTCCTCACAAGAGTCAGCATCATAATCCTGATTGTCCCTTTCCAGATCAAGTGTATCTTCATTTACTTCATTGTCAACTTCAATGTCCAAGTTACTTCGAGTAGATTTTAATTTCATAAAAGGTGGCAACCACACCAAAAAATCATTCATTTTAAGCTCCTTCTCAGCTGCGTTTGCTTCAAAACTTCCTGCTCCTGATCTAGTTGCCTCTTTATAAGCAATTCTCTTCTTACTGAATCTCTTCTTTAAATTTTCAAAGCGTCTTTTACCATCACCTAAAATAAAGAATAATGTCGATAAATAATCAATCTCTCATTTCCATTGATTGTCAAGCTAATTCCCAGTCAAACGTTATTATACTGAGGTATCCTTCTATGTCCTATATACCTAGGCATTCGATCACTTATTATTTTTGACAATGCTCTTGTTTTATTATTATAGATATATTGCTGTATTTTCAATCTCTTCCACAGAAGGCTTCGTCTATCTTCTCGATTGGCCCTGGAATAAACTTGAAATATTTTTGTTCTTACCTTGGTTGTAACCAAGTGCTTCATCAACAGCTCTCCATGCATTTATTATCCTATCTTTTTCTTTGTAACCAGAAAACGCCTTATCATACAAGCATTTATATTTTTTTTACTTCTTCACACAATTTTTCTTCTTCTTGTAAATCACAAGAATTACGGCCCATCGTGTTAAATTTTTAAATTACTTTTATATTTTTCTTTACTACTGAAGTATACATCAAAATGTTGTTATTCAAAACGAAAATGTTGAGCTTCTGGTAGCCACGCGCTCAAAAACAATAAAAAACCATCGCCGCGAAATATGAAAGCGACGAAGATTCATCGCCGTAGTGGGGACCAAGCTTAAGTGGATCTTACGAAACTTGCAACCACGTTATATCATTATCACAAACACCAATAATACATCTTGTATGTTTTCCCATAGTAGTAGTCAGAGATCAAAATAATAATCTAAAATGGTGTCCAAAAAAGTTCTAGTACAAAGTCCAATGCCGTTTCCAAAGTCAAATTCAAGCGTAATCGTGTCCAATAGGTAGTCCAATGTCGTTTCCAGTCAAAAGTTTAAGATAATAAAATTAATGGTGTGTGTTTTCTTCAAGATCGCAGTGTAAAATGGCGGTATAACACGAGGGTCCAAAGTTCAACTTGTTGTGATAATGATATAACGTGGTTGCAAGTTTCGTAAGATCCAGTCATGCAAGAACACCAAGCTGTGATAATCTCGCTTCCTTTTTGATCTTTTTTCTTCACTGCAATCCATAGTTTCTTCGTATCCAACATTGTCTGCGAAGCACTAGCATTGGAATACAGTATAACGATATCGCAACCCGAGCCGAGTTCATGTATATATAAGTACAGGTCCAATAAATTGACTGTCCCAGTAAGAATAAGCTTTTTGGTCTTTGTGTCTACCGATGTATTCTCTGTCACTCATTTTCTTTTGTAAAATGTATGCGAATAAATTACCTACAGTAATCACTGGCCATTTTGTTATGTCATCTATAATGCTTTTGTTATCGACAGACCAAATTTTTTTAGCGTTGCATTATAATCCTTATCGAGCTGTAATTGCTGTTCTTCTGTTGAAGATATGATCTTCATTTTTAATTCAAACGCAGCAAATGCACGTGCTACTAGCTCTATTTTTTTACCGGTTGTATTCATTCCACGAACACTCAAATAGTTTGTCAATTCTTTCACTGACAACTCCAGAAAATCCTCGTACTTTTCTAAAGGCATTATTTTAATGAATATATTCGTAGAGGGTAGTCCAAATCCACAACGATATAATTAAGTGCGTGTCCGTATATAATAATAAATCGAGAAATCACGTTCGTAAATCAAACTGTTCAAGTCGAGAAAAATTGTTGTTGAGAAATGATGTTTTATGAATAAATGAGTCATCTTTTTAGATCTCATGTTTTTCTATTTTTTAAAGAAAAATACTTGTCACCTCTAAGAATTAAGTTTAACAGCTCTTTACTTTACTTTTGCGAAACAATTATGGAAATTAATGCGTCGGCAATTCCTTAAAAAACTTAAAAGAAGTTTCTCATTAAATATTTTCAGCACTTTCGCCATAGAAATCACGAGGGTCCAAAGTTCTGATGAAATGATATCTGCCAGTTGCCATGGTAACCGGTAACTAAACCGAAACTAAACATTAAATAAACTTTGCACACAGACTATACACATACTTATATATACATAAGTATGTGTATGTGTGTATATACATAAGCATATACACATATACTATACACAAAATGAGTACTAGACACCGTTACGGTAGCCCTTTTGAAATTTCGCTTTGAAATAATTGTAAAAATTGATGTTTGGTGGGCTAAAATAAGGGAATAGTTGTCTAAGAACTTCCTGACTCATAACGTTTGCCTTCCTTTTCTTCATTTTAATCATCTTTGCGAAATTTTCGATCTCGTCAAAGTTGTCTTTGTCGTCTGTTTTTTCCGTGTTCTTGTATGAGGGCTGGTACGTTTCTCATATAAGTTTGTGATCAAATGATATCCTGAAATCATCCCAAGCTTCTCAAGTATTGAAGCACTTGATTTAAGTCTAATGTTGAATACACCTGCAGTATCATAAACTCCTAGCTCAAACTGAGTCCGCGAGACAAATTTTGTCTTCGGATTCCTTTCCCAAATGGTCCCATTAAAATTTTCGTTTTGGCTTTTGGTAAGCTCAACATAGATAGTTATTATTTACACACCAAGTGGTGTTCCAGGTCCAGGTTTGTCTTCTGACGTGGTCTTCTGACGTTGTATTCTGACGGGGGAGGTGGCAATTACTATGTTTGGACTAAACTAAACGAAACATGCTTGCTAATGACTGATGATTGCAAGCCACTTAAATTTCCAACATTTTGATGAATGGCAATACCAACGTAGTTTTGGAGACGACCAATAGTGGCATGGTCAAACGACCTCTACCGCTGCTTTGTTGTTTTCTGTAAGTTTCGGCGTCGTTTTACAATTCATTTTTGAAAATGGCCAATACTGTCTAATTTTTCAACTTCAATGTTTTCATAAACATCTTTGACGGAATCGTATCCTTTGCTGTCACCATCCCCAAGGAAATATGTGTAACAATTTGTTAATCCAAGGTTTCGCTCCTTCATAGTATGAAAGGAAGGTAACCGCTCGTTCTATTAGTTACACAGACCCAGCTCGAAGGAAAACTCCGAACCAGGCGGGATTTGAACCCACGACCTAGGAATTCTAGTCCTATCGCTCTACCAACTGAGCTACCGGTTCATGGTATTCAATCCTCATTATCGATATGTAACTAGTGTTGCAGAGAAATCCATCTCCGACGTGATGTTATTGTGATTCGTGTTGGAATCCACCAACTACTACGATCACGAGTTATCACGAGATAACTGGGAGCATACGAGCATCGAATCAGTGATACAAGGATTCCTAGGTCGTGGGTTCCTAGGCCGTGGGTTCAAATCCCGCCTGGTTCGGAGTTTTCCTTCGAACTGGGTCTGTGTAACTAATAGAACGAGCGGTTACCTTCCTTTCATAATTTGTTAATCGATATTAAACGTTCTCATATGTGGCATGAATTATTATTGTGTAGGCAGTCCTTATATTCACATTAAATCCTTTGTTGTGAATATAAGATATAAAAGTTGAACACTTTTCTAGATGTTTTATTTCAAATCCACAATCATAACTGTCGGGAATATGAGTTATCGCCACGACGAATTATCTCTGCAAACACTATATATTCTTTCGAATATGTTGTACAACTAAAAGCTATATATTCTCACAGCACGTTTTCGAATATGTGTCTACGGCACGCTATACCTTCTCTCACTATGACCATTCGTGTAATGAAGCATAGCTACATTCTACGTCTGGTCACGTGACATAACTACAACTGCGACAATTTAAATACAAGCTTGTGCACAATCCTTTTCTATCGGATCGGATATAATGATCTGGGAAAGGTTTTCTATCGGATCGGATATAATGATCTGGGAAAGGTTTTTCTGTCGGATCGGTACCTGTAGTTGTCATGGCAACCTGTTGCTAAGGATCAAAATCTTTTTGGGACTGCGCTGCCGGCCTAAATATCACAAAATATACTTGTCGGATTCTCTTGAAATTTGGAAGGTGTCTTAGGTTAAGATAGAAGAGTGTTTTAAGTGGAATAGATTTCCCATATGAATTTCAATTTTCACTGTATTAATGCTGAAAATGAGGCGTAAAAAAATTAAGCAATTTTCATTAGAGAAATGTAAATAATACAAAAATTCACAACAATATAGGGAATCTATTTCACTTAAAACACTCTAGATCATAAAATTAATCTCTCCTGAAAATTTCAGCTTGATCGGTCAAACGATTCCTCAGAAATTAAGGCCGGCGTGTTAAAAAAAGTCCATTTTGAGAAAAAGCCCAGAAAACGTAAGAATATAGTTTAAATAAAGAAAAGTTTTAAAAACACAAAACTTTTATGCAGTTATAAATGTCAAAAAGCACCAGCTTCATAAGATTTCCCATCTTGCGTTCATTTTTGTCATCCTTTGACTTCCTTTTACCACGAATTATTTTTCTACGCTTCTTGGTGGTCTCTAAGTTTGCATATACTGATGAAAACAATCGTTTTCGATTCAATGAAGCACAACCATTCAATGTATATTTTCCTGGTACACTAGCCATTTTTTCATAAACCAAAAGGGAAGCTTTTTTTGCCAAAGTTGAAGTTAGCAACAGCATCATACACGCCAAGGGTAAGTGGTTCCCAAGCGACATACCGAACTTTTGGAATCCTATCCCATCCTATCCTATCCCTATACCGTACCATCCCGCTTGTGGGTAGCTCTTTCAACATCTTGCATGTATAAATCAGCAACTTCTTTTACAGCTTTATCTAAACGACTAACTATCTTATCGAAATTATTACTAGTCATTGGTTTCGCTAAGTTCATTAAAGCCAAGAAACGTTCAAGTCCAGCGTAAGCATGACCTAAGTTTCACATGCTGTAGGCAGCTCTAGTATTCACTTCAAATGATATAGTGGTGGTGGATTTAGAAGTGTACTTTTCAATGAAATAACTACAACACTGGCACTGAAATAACAAACATGACGCAAGTCCACTTTTTTTTGGGGGGGGGAGACTTCGGTAAGTTTCATGTTGTCTAACATGCACGACGGACATATCAGAAGGCTAACCACAGATGATAAAATTTCCATATCAATTATTCTGTACGCACTGTCACTGACTCTTCTGTCTGAAGATGGAGACTGTTCTTGGATATGTACAACCTTTCTTTGAGAGGCCAGTTTTTAATGGTTCAGATTTTGTGTCGACAGTTGGATTATCCATGGATGAAACATTGTCTATATTTACACATGGACCCCGGCGAGCCGTTTGGAGTGTGGGGGCCATATTTGTGGAAAAAATGTCGCGACGAAGAAAATTTTTCTTTTTTTGCACCCTCAAAACACCCTAAAACGTTATTTAATTGGAGAAAAAAACAGTGTTTAAGGTTTGATTTGGTCTGTTTAAGAAAGCTGCTCCAAGTACAAACTATAAATAGAACTATAAATACTAAATATATATACTATTAACTAAAACCAAAAAGATTACAAATCGTTTTCTTTGAATGTGCCAAACTCGCTTTGACGTTTTTCCTTACAATCAGTGAACCTTTTTGCAACTTCAATTAATGATATTCCGTCGACAATTTCTGGGTGTGAATTGAGTACTGCCAAGCCGTTGTAGCGCTTTTGACCCATAGTTGACCTAAGCCATGTCTTGATTCTCCTTTGCATGGAAAATGAGCGCTCAGGTGTCGCAGAGGTAGCACCACTTGTCAATACGAGCCGAACAATACGTTTTTAATCAATGGACGGTTTCCTTTGTCAATTGTCTTCAACGTTTTACAAATTTCCCGAAAGTCCACCGGTTCAGATTCTTTAAAAATAGTTTCTAAAAGATCTAGTTCAGATTCGATTTGGTTAACATCGAAATCTCCTTTGAAATCCTTCTTTAGAGTTCAGTATAGTCATGGTTTCTTATGGCTTTTAAAAGCAATTGTTCGACGTTTTCGAATCTTTTCAGTGCTGGTTGGTCGAAGCGGTCTTTCAAGACATTTTCAAGTGTGTCTACAGCTTCATAGAAAATTTCTCGGTGATAGTCCTCCGGTGTTTCAGGATGGTGAGCCTTACTGGTTTTCTCTTCTGGACGTGTCACGTATTGGAGGATGGAATAATTCTTTGGCACATTCCGTTTAAACAAATAATAGTTTTTTCTTATTGTTAAAATATATCATACATCAATGTAGTGTTACTTGAACTAAGAAAATAAGGTTGTTGTCGAAAATATATATTACTACGATCGAAAGTGAGTCCATGATGGTCCATGTAGCATTTGGATGATTACCGTATTTCCTCTAATAAACGCCGCGGCGTTTATTACAAATTCAAGTTTTTGGATGCGGCGTTTAATAGAGGGAGGCGTTCTTTAGAGGGCGGCGTTTATTACAAAATGAAAAATTGGACCGAAGCAAACTTAAATAATAATGCTTTCTTATCCTTAAAAAAGTTACAAAAGGTTGTGTGAAAATGTTTTACACAAAAGATATGTTTACGAAAATGTCCAAGAAGAGCAATGTTCTCTTCTATGACATGAAAACTTTTTTATAATTCTTGTTTAACCTGTTTTCTAATTAACACCGATTTTCAAGATGCGGCGTTTAATAGAGGGAGGCGTTTATTAGAGGGCGGCGTTTACGACAAACGTTCGGCTATAAGTGCGGCGTTTATTAGAGGGCGGCGTTTATCAGAGGGCGGCGTTTATTAAAGGAAATACGGTATTTTCGACTATCAAGTTAAAAAATAGACGGGGCCCATGTTACAGTATTTACAAGAGCTGCTTCTGGAGTATTCAAATTATTTACATCACTATTTACATCTTTGTCATTATTTACATCAGCAAGAGCTTTAGATCCAAAAAATCCTCTTCTTCTTCTTGCTTTCTTGGTCCTAGCTTTTACTCTACAAATTTTAGGCATTTTTCACTTTTAGTATGGACAATTTCAAACTCCACCAAAACACATCCAATTTGTGTTTTTTGCTCAAATTTTTTTTGCTTCATAGCCCAGTTATTTACGGAACATTCTGTACCAACTTCGAACCCAAGGTTATATTAGAAGTTGGGCAATTTTACCGTTTTTAGAGAGGGTGAAAGCGTTACTAAGGCGTTGCTAAGGACATTCTTAACACCCTTGATGACAAAAAGTGTCACATTCTTAACAAAACTCGCATTTTCTTGGAAAAGGAAGTTCAGAAATGAAGTCCTCTGTATTTAAATGCCCTATTTTCATATATTTTTAAATTTTGAAAAAAATCAAAAAATCTGGGGGGTTACCCCCTTAAAATCTATACAGTCGACTCTCCATATAATGAACCTCCAAAGGGAAACGAAAAAAGTTCGTTATATCGAGAGTTCGTCATATCGAAAGGTGAGAAAAAATGAGAAAAGTTGATCTGAATCATTTAAATCTCCTAACCCTTTCGAACAAAACAGGCTTTGATTCGTATTTTCAGCTAGGATCCCGTTCAAAAGTAAAATGATAACTAATGAAATAATTTTTCAGTTCTGTTTTTAATTAAGGAAAATGAAAGGGGCAAGAAAAAAACAACATTTTTAAACAAAGCCATTTCCATTTGTCTAGCCAGCCATCGGGAGCTTCAAAATCAGCTAGATCGAGACTTTTGGAAAGTGAGATCGCTTTTTCTTTGATAGTGATCTCTTTGACAGGGATCTTGTTCGAGCCGGCATTTTTGAACCATACACAAACAGCTTCATCGAGATCTTTATTGTCACTCTTTCCCATGTTTTTTCTGTTTGAATTTATACTTGGTCTGATTCGTAAGCTTCTGTGACTTTCCTCTTGTTTGCTACACCCACGTCGAAACAGTATGTTATATCTCTTTGCAATGTTCTTGTTTGTAAAGGGTAAATATCTCCATAACAGATAAGTTATGGAGATATTTACCCTTTTCATCTCGATTCGCTACTCGTGTACGCTTACAGATTGTAGCTTTTATCATATTCAAAAGAAACTATGTTTTTATATATAAGATTCGAACGTTTCGTTCCATTTGAATGAAATTCCATGTGTTTAATTTATTCTGAATAATCATAAAGTTCTATCTACACGAAGCAAAGTATCTTTTTGTTGTTTTTTTGTCGTTATATCGAGATTTTTTGGCTTTGATTCGAGAGTTCGCTATATCAGGAGTTCGTTATATAGAAAGGATTTTTAAGAGTTTCTTATAGTCCAGGAGCTAGGGGGGGTCAACTTCGATAGTCGAGGGGGCAAATTCTAACTGTTATCAGAGTGTAGGTATATAACTAAAGTTTCAAAAAAATGATGTTTGCCATCCTGAAATTTCTTGTGGGTGTGTATTTTACAGACCAGAATAGAAAAAATCCATTTTTCAGTCTATAATTTTGGCTTCTCAATAATCACCAATAAAAACTAAACTAATCATTTTCCACACCTCAAATTTTCCAATAATGTACATTATAAAGCCAGGTTTTAGAAAATAAAAAGTTTGAACAAAATATCTTAATGAAAATGCTGACGTCAGCAAAAAGTCCTAATTTTTTAAAATTTTTTGCTTTGCTATACAGTTTAAAAAGCAACAACTTCGTCAAATCTTACAAAATACATGTGAAAATTTAGAATTATATTCACCAGGATGTTTATAATGTGTGTATTAAGTTTCTTTGATATTCATACATTACGTGTGTAGATATGAACAATAGAAGAAATGCGTCTGAAACAGGGTTTTTCAGGTGTTTTTCGTTATTTTTTATATGCAAATATGTTTTGATCTTATTACGCCATCTACTTATAATATTTGCAGGTAAGTGCAGTTAGAAAGTAAATTCTAACAGTATGAAAATGAAATCTCACCTTAAGTTAAAAAAATAAACTAAAATATACGTAGAAGATAACATAGATCAATTTAAATCATTCAATCTCAATTTCACTGTCACTTTCTGAATCTTCGTCACTTTTGTCATCGTCACTCGAACTCGAAACTTCATCCTCTCTTTCAACTTCTTCCACATTCGTACAATTGCGACAATTACAAAGATCAACACACTTTAAATTCAAAGAAAAGCACTGACAGTGGTTGCTAGAACACGAGGATTTTTTGCAGCCACAAGACGTAAACTCTAATATTTCGTCTGGTGCTGACTAACCCAGTAATACGTGAAATGCCTCGAATAGTTAGTACGATCATATGCATGCATCCATACCAACATTTGTTCACAGCTCTGTAAATGCAAATCCCAGTCGCCAGTACGAATAGCCTTAAGGAAATCAAGCATAACTTGTGCCATGTCAATGAAACTCTGCCAAAAACTTGCCATTGGACCAAAATCCCCTGCATAAATTTTGATATCAAATTCCTCCCACAAAACAGAAACATTATCCATAGCATCCAAACATTCACAGCTGTTAATTGAATTTCTCTCATCCAACAGTCTTACAAAGACTCCGGATTCGACAAATTCTGACAATGTATCAAGTTTTCCTTCCCTATGCAGCCATTCTTCAAAGACTTCAAGCTTAACTCGGTGGAGAGCTTCAAACACGTATTTTATGATTCTAACACCACGGTTGTAATGCTTTCCCTTAAGGATGCTTTCAGTTGAGTCGGATCCTGCCAAACCTGCTTCGATCATTAAATCACGAAGACCTGCAGAGCCAAACCGCTTACCAATAACTGCAATGAAGATGCCTATTGCATGAAATCCTCCCATCCGAAGATTGACAACATCTCTAATCCTTTTGTTAACTGGATTGTTGATAACCTCCAAAGCTTTTGCATATATAGCATGATCAAGCACTAAATCAGTGCTTCGTAGATTCAATTTCTCTGCCTTGGCTTCCACTTGACTCAGCATTTCCTGGATTACATCCAATTTCGTTGGAGATTTATTGATTGCTGGTAGATAGTGCACAGAATGAGTTGGTTGCTGATCATCTTTAGATATCTACAGAGTTACAAAAATTTGTTAACAAGCTCTTAGAACAGTATAAGATAGAGGGATTCTATGATAAATTTCTTAGTAGAAATCTGTAAAAGAAGTCATATACCTGATAGTGAAAACCTGTCCAACCTGGAACACTTTGCTCAGTGTCGTTGAAGCAACATTGGCGGCGAAGTAATATCCATAGGAGGTCTGATTTTCTTGAAAGGTACTCATTCAAAGCATGTTCATTTCTTTCGATGCCAGTGTAGCTAGGAGGATTGAGTCTCTCAGATGATTTATATGGTAGCAAGTTACCTTCCAACGTTGTGAATGATTTCCGTTTTGCAAGACTTATGGTGGATGCTGAACTATGTTGAAATTGATCCATCTGCTTTGACATCTGTATGATGATGCCATTCGTCACGTGCATTGACACACCGGACAAGGTTTCAGGGTTGTGATCGCAGTTATCAAAGACAAACGTGGCAAATGTTGAAGGATTAACTCTAGGTGGGATATAGGAGCGAAGCAGTTGATTCTTCAATTGAGTTTCTGCAAAAGCTGTTTCGAGACAATTGACTTCGTGATATGAGATACTATGACCAAAACGATTTAATGTATCAACCATCAGCCTTGATCCAGTGATTCGCTTGACGAAAATCCCCAATTCAGTATGTTTCACAGTCTTGATTGATCCTCTACTTGCATTATATATCAGATCTTGTCCGATTGATTTTACAAGCCTTTGAACTCTATCTGATGAGGATTCTTTTGAAAGCAATGTCTTCAAAAATATTCTAAGAAGTTTTGGGATTTTTACTTTTTCATCGCTAATTTCATCTGGATTTGGAGGCCAAGTCGTATCTTCTTTCAACAGCATAATTTCTTCTTTGATTAATGACGCGATTTCTGCAGTTTTTTGCTCATCTGTCACTATATTAATGTCTTCTTTATCGCCATATACAATTTCAGATGAAGTTTTCTTTTTCTTAAAAAACGTTAATTTATCTCCAAAAGTGTTTATTAATCTTGCTTTCAGATTGGCATTAATACATCCCTTAACTTCAAGCCCATTTGATCGCTGGATATTCTTATAGCGGTCTACTATTGCAGCCATCCGTATGATTTTCCCATGCTCAATAATTTCTGTAGCCACAAATTCTTTCAATGAGTTGTAACACTTCTCACGACATTCGTTTTCTAATGGCAATGGCAAATCTTTCACTCTTGTGATATCTCTGTAGCAGCTACGATGATATTGAAATTCTTTGGCCATGACAATATCCGGTAAGCAATTCATTAGTTGTGTCTTCGCATAAGCATCATCTGATCTATTTGCATATGCTATAATAGCAGTTGCACATTCTGTGGTTACACATATTGTCAAACCTTCATACCCAGTTCCATTAGTAGCTGTTTTTCTTTTTCTGCATATAATACACTCTTGCTTCGCAAGGATTGTCGAGCCTAAAGTTATTTCACTCTTTATTTTTGTATTTTTTGATTGTGGCACACTTGTAAAAATATAACTTACTGGATCCAATAGAATGTCTTCCATAAGATCTATCCACACTATCACCACATTCAGTTGAAGGAAATGTTTTCAACGTTTTTGGATTTGTATAACGAGCGTAGCACGTACGATGTTTTCCAAACTCCTCGGGATCTGGTATATTTCCATATTGATCCAACAAATGATCATCTCTAATTTGAGATGCATTCACTGCAACCTTTAAACAAAAATTGTTGTCATTGGCACAAAAGTAGCTTCACAAAATTTTTCATTTTTCAACAATTTAGGTACTTTAACAATATTAAACTTAAAATAAACTTAAAATAAGAAATAAGAATCAATGCTTACCCTCCAAGAGACTTGAGTAAAAGCTGATAAGGTTGAATCATCAGCAGAAGTATCTATATGAATTAAACATTTTTTGGGTCCAGCAGCTTTCTGTTTTATTTTTCTTCGCTTCTTTTTGGCAGGACTGTCATCCATTAGTGAAGATTTAACTATAATATCTATAACTATACTATTCTAACTGTCATGAATCTTTCTAATCATCTAAAAATATAGCAATTATTACTCTTTAGAAATCTCCTGCAAACACTAATACCGTATCAATAGTGTACACATGGTCTACACACTAAACTCTGAAGACATTCCATTGATATTCTCAAAATACTAAACAATGCAATAGTTTCAGGTCGAGATTGCAGATATTTCAGTTAAATGTATATATAATGTTTGGCCTCAAACTATTTTCATGCTGCTATGATAGAAAAGGATATGACAAAGATTTTCATTTTAATACTGTTAGAATTTACTTTCTAATACTTCACTAACCTGCAAATATTATATGAATGGCGTAAAAAAAATATTTTAAAAATATATAAAAAATAACGAAAAACACCTGAAAAACCCTGTTTCAGACGCATTTCTTCTATCGTTCATATCTACACACGTAATGTATGAATATCAAAGAAACTTAATACACACATTATAAACATCCTGGTGAATATAATTCTAAATTTTCACATGTATTTTGTAAGATTTGACGAAGTTGTTGCTTTTTAAACTGTATAGCAAAGCAAAAAAATTTAAAAAATTAGGACTTTTTGCTGACGTCAGCATTTTCATTAAGATATTTTGTTCAAACTTTTTATTTTCTAAAACCTGGCTTTATAATGTACATTATTGGAAAATTTGAGGTGTGGAAAATGATTAGTTTAGTTTTTATTGGTGATTATTGAGAAGCCAAAATTATAGACTGAAAAATGGATTTTTTCTATTCTGGTCTGTAAAATACACACCCACAAGAAATTTCAGGATGGCAAACATCATTTTTTTGAAACTTTAGTTATATACCTACACTCTGATAACAGTTAGAATTTGCCCCCTCGACTATCGAAGTTGACCCCCCCTAGCTCCCCCTAGACTATTAAGGCAAACCTCAAAGGGGAATGGACTTTGGTTCGTTATATAAAGATGTTCGTTATATCGGGAGTTCGTTATATCCACTGTACCTTTGATAAGGGCGCGGTAAAGGGAAATTCGATATACAGTTAACTCCCGTTAACTCGAACCTCCAAGGGACCAGGAAAATTAGTTCGACTTAACGAATGTTCGACTTAAGCGAATCTCCCGTTAAGTCGAACTTTAAGAAAAATAAGATGTTTGTTCGAGTTAAGGCGATTTTTCTTCTTTCACAAAAATACTTAAATACAGTATACTCCCGTTAAGTGGGACTTCCAGGGGACCGAGAAATTCGGTCCCACTTAGCGAATGTCCCACTTATCCGAAAATCCATATAAGTGGGACTTTGGTGAAAAACTATGAAAATGTCCCAGTTATCGAGATTTGTTAAGGTTTTCGAATTTCATTACTTAATTCACGCTTTAACTTATGAGTATAAGATAATTAACAAAGAAACATATTTTATTTCTGTTTTCAACGACATATCTTCATTGGTAAATAACCTATTACTAGGCGCCAAGGCGGCGTCGCTCGCCGCCCAGGTTCAGCCTGCGTTGTGTCACCTCCCAAAGAGTTCACGAAAAATGGAATTAAGGAATTGACAATAGATAGTGTTACCATCTTGTAGAGCTCGAAATTCTGAGCAAGAAAATGTATGGGATCATATGCCTATGACGCACCGTTACAGAGATATCGTCGATCAAAGATTTTGATGACGTCACACACCCGTCGCAAAAAAAATTTGGCCTAAATTTTTCGTCACCCCATAACCTGTATCGCGTACCCAAAAAAACGTCAGTTATCCCTATTGGTTACCGAGATAATTTTCCTTAAACGTCGCATTCGATTAGGGTCTCAATACAATGGTTTCACACTGACGTCGCGCACAAGAAGAGAAATAATTTATGTGTGATCTTACATTGCTGACTCTCTTTCGCAGTTCACATCTACCATTTTGCGTGACTTACAAACAAACAAACAGACAGACAGACAGACAGACAGAGAATCGGCTATTAATATATAGATATTCTACACATTCGACAAAAAATAATCAGTTATTTGTTTTTGTTTTGCACGACTTCTCATTTCCAGTTCAACTAATCTTGAGGCCTTTACCGTCAGTCCTTGCAGCTCGGCAGTGTCAAATATCATTGAATAATTCATCAACATATCAATGGCTGCACTCAGTTGGGACGGGTTAGGTTTGACTAAAATCTCAGAACCCTCAGATTGAGGCTCATCCACATCGGACTGGTGTTGGGCATCAACATCAATCGGCAAAAATTCTGCCAAGATTTCCTCATTGGACAGAGGGTCTTGTGTTGACACAAGCATGTCATCAAAAGATGCAACATCCTCAACGGTGACATCTTCAAATGTTTTATCAAGATTAATGAGTTGCGTGACGGTATCTTTCAGTCCGGCGAATGGATCGTCTGACAAAGCATCTTCCTCGTCAATCTCACAAAAACCTGCTTACCTAAAGCAACTTTGCACGGTCTTGTCTGTAACCTCATCCCATGATAATACGAGCATTTTCATAGCATCCTACACAGAAATGTCTGGGAGTGACTTTTTACCGTCAATCGCTTCGATCATTTTTTGGACCACTTTTGTTCTGTATCTGGCTTTTAAGGAGCGGGTGACCCCTTGGTCCATTGGCTGTAGGACAGAGGTCGTGTTTGGAGGAAGAAAGAGAAGGTCGATTCCTTTTAATCCTCCAATTTCAGGATGGGCTGTACAGTTGTCGACGATGAGCGCAACTTTTCGGTTTTCTTTTTCTAACTGAGTATCAAGTTCTCTGTCCCACTCTTCGAAAAGCGTTGAATCCATCCAGCTTTTCTTCTGACCTCGGTAACGGCATGGTAATTTTTTTATATTCTTGAAACATCTAGGATTTTGCGATTTGCCAATGACAAACATTGGTAGTTTGTCACCGCTCATATTTGCAGCTGCTAATCCCGTCACTCGGATTTTACTGTGCTTCCCTCCAGTACATTTCTCATTTTTTAGATTAAGAGTTTTTTTAGGTAAAGCCTTAAAATACAAACCAAATTCGTCCGCGTTGTAGATGTCAGTTTTTGCGTAATTGGTCAGAATGGTTTGAAGCGTTGTTTCCTTCCAAGGATCGGTCATCTCTCTAGTAGCATCTTTTCCTTCTCCTGAAAAAAGAAGCATTTTAACGGTTAGTTATAAAAAGACCGACGAGCTGGAACACGGGGACGTACAGGTGACGTACAAGAACACACAGGTGACACACAAGAACGTACGACAACGTACGACGACGCACAGGTTACACACGACTACATACGAGTGACGTACAGGTTACACACAAGGACGTACGAGTGACGTACGTGTCACACACAAGACGTACGAGTGACACACGACACAATAAAAGTGATACACGATATTTTCACTATCAACTCGCAAAAATCTTTTGTTTTTGTGCAAAAATTTGTTGCTGATTACAAGATACGCTTTTTTAATCGACAGTGCAAGACAAGAAAAATTTGGATTTATTATTGACTTAACCAGAAACAATGCAATGAAGAATTAGTTTGCGCATTAAAGCATTTTTACCTGGTCCAAGTTATGATATTTAGAGGGTGGGAGACAAAGAAAACAAACTTGATATAGTTTACAAACAAAAATTTTTTCCAACAAAATAGAAGCAACGGCTGGTTAACTTCTTGAGCATTCTTAAAACATGGAGGCAGAGACCTCATAGGTAAAAGAACGCGCATTCAAACCAGGTAAATGACCATTCTTTATTATAGCGGTGTTTCTTCAACCTGTCGGTCTGCAGCCTCAAATAACATCTAAGGACCACCTGGTTTAAGAAGATGTTCCCATGATAGCCAAACATAGTTTACTACAAACCTCAAAATATAATGCAAACACAACATGAAATACTTGGCCTCCCTCGAATGAAATGCGATCTGTGCGAAAGATCTACGTAAATTTACTAGAAAATACAATCAGGAGAAAAAGTGTCGTAGAATGATTGTAAACATTCCTTAAAAGTTTCACAAATTAATTTTTACAGAAAACAAAGGACAATTTTTCCTACTCCATGTTTACATGTGCAGGAAAAAGAAGTTTCATTTTCTCCTTCTTTTCAATCTTCAGACAGCATCACAAGTAAAGAACACTATAGAAAAATCCCTAAAATATCTGGGCACTGTAAGAGAATATAGATAAAGAAGATGTTTATCTAACAGTTTAAGACCATCAAAACTTGCTGGGGATGCTCTTATAAGCTATTGAAAGAAACGAAGCATTCCTCAAAATTGCTCTCGTAGTACAGGAGAAATAGTCAAAAACCTATCAAAACCCGGAAAAAAATACTATAAAGCTAAAACTTTGCACATTTGATCTATAATACTTATACTTCTACCAAAAAAAAAGCCCCGTCAATTTGACAATGGGAAACCTGTTTTTGGGCCAATTCAAATTTGGTCCAAAAGACAAATTTGACCAAAATGTTGATGTTGTCAAAATCGTTAGTTTCATATATCATTCGAAAGATAATTTCATGCTGAACAAAAAACTTGGTTACGACAACCTTTGAAAATGTACCGTTTCGTCGATATTTGAGCTCAAAGTGTGCATGATGACGTCATCAGTTTCAGCGAGATTTTCAACTTTCGCGAAATTATGTCTTCTTTATATCATTTGAAAGATAATTTTATGCTGAGCAAAAAAGTTGCATACACCAGCATTTCAAAATGTATTACTTTGTAGATAATTGAGTCTGCTATTATCATGATGATTTCAAAGTTTTTTATTGTTTGTTTGATTACAACACTACACTATACTATACTAGAAGATGGTACACAAGTTTCATGACGTAGATTGTGAATGTTAAAACAGTAAAAAATTATATTTATATTATATCATTTTAACACATCAAAAATGTTTCTTTCACATTCCAAATCATCTTCATAGTCATTTTCTTCAATATCGCAATCTACATCAGAGATAGTCACGTCCACGAGCTAAAATATGAAAATATGAAGAATACTAATATTTTGGTACAATTTAGCATAAAACTTGTTTAAATGTGATTGCACTATTGCTATTATGTATCTAACACTGAACACTTGCATCAGCACTGAACACTTGCATCAGCGGAAGTAAGTATCAAACTTACGTGTTTATTGTTGCCGCCAAGGTGGCGTCGCTACCCGGCCATGTTCACCCTGCGTTGTGTCACCCTCTCAGAGTTCACAAAAGGTAAAATTTAGGAATTGCCAACGGAAAGTGTGCCCATGTTGTAGAGCTCGAAAAACTGATCAAAAAAATGTATGGGATCATTTTGCTAGGACTCGTCTTTTTTTTCGTCATTCCATCAGCTCAACCTCGAACCCAGGGTCTCTTGCCTTTTCGATATACGGATAGCGGCAAAGAAGACCCTGGCGAACGCTACAGAATTAACGAATTCTATTGGCTGAAAATATTACAACGACCGCAGGATTTTCGAGCAAAAAGAAGAAATCATCCGAGTTACTGCTGAGGAAGATAAGAATTGGAGTCTAAAAATTTAATTATTCAAAATAACATTATTTTAGCTATCATTTCAATTCAAAAATCACTGGTATGGTAACATTATGTATTTACTAGCATGTAGCTTTAGCTAAAAAATGCCCCCGCACTCAAGCATTTTAATTTGTATACACAGCAGCTATACATTGCAAGCTATACAACGGAAATAAAAATAAGTTTTGGTTTATGGTGGGCTTGGTAAGTGGCTTACTTATACGCTTAAATATTTCGACAAAGCCAGTTTTTTAGGTAGCCTCAAAGCTACTCAACACTCACTCAAAATCGTTTTAGAACTGTCTCGCATTATGATCACGAGACGAGTAGCATTTAGCATTTAATTTGTAACATTTAATGCTTCGAAACAGGCATACAATAACACCCTTCATTCAAAGAGTTGACATGATGGCATCTCGATAATTGAAAAACTATTTAATCAGCAAACGGTCATTTAAAGAACAAGCAATGTTTTATGACGTCATTTCTATTGTTTTGAAAGAACAAGGGTGAAGGGAGATAAAAAGATTAAGATGGATGTTTTTGTAAAACTTTTCACAGTAACAAATATATACATTTTAACTTTTGATAACATTGTATAAACAAAATAAAAACAAGAAGAATTGTGAGCACGATCATTTTGAAATGGGAGATCAGATTTGAAAACTCATTGACAGATGGTCTTCACGGTTTTTCACTTACATTAGAATTGAGTTAAACTTTCTTTACGATAGCTTTTCCAATTACAAGAACAATTAATTGTTAATATGAAACAATAGTTAAAACGTTTTACAATACAACAAATAGTTTAATGAGTAGTGTAACCATGCGGCATAGTGTAGCAGTGGGAGTATTTCAAAACCAACTTAGAATATGCAAACCAAATAGATCTAAACTTAAACAGATGAAAATCTGCTTAAAACTTTGTTACTTTTTGTTATCTCTTAGGCCTAAGTCACACTGATGCTAATATACCGTTCAAAAAGTGTAAATAAGGCTTAACAAATAATAACAGAAAGTATTTGCTACAAACAAAAGAAATGTGTGAACTGAAACCATGGATACGTATTTTATAATCAAATACGTATTTTACAATCAAAATAAGATTCTGTAAGAGCCAAAAGAAAAAAAAACCTTTTTAAAAAAAATCTATTAGAAATCTGTTTCAAACTTTGACTCAAAACTAAAAATAGCCAAAGTTTACGTAAAAAAACAAGAAAAAATATAGAAAGGTCTTATTGATCATGATCACACTAGGTTTGGAGGACAGTTAAAGAAAAAAAAAAACACGAAGAGCGACAGTTTGTAAATATGGATTTCTTACATACACAGAAATCCAATTTAAATATTTTTAAGGCAAGATCCGCCAATAATCAGTCGTTGAATAAAATTAATTGAATGAAAGATTTAGAGTTAAAACATATACAAAAATAAAATGCATGGTTGGCAAAATTTCAGATTTCAAGCTGTGCTTCAAAATCCTTATCGTTCATTTCACTAAAACAACACTAAAGTAATATGAAAAATATCTAAGCAATGTTAGCATACGAACTTCCTAAATAACATAGTATAGTATGATAATAAATTAGGAAAGAGATACAAAAAAACATTCTGTCTCCCACTTACAGTACCATGCTTTGAAACAGTAAAAAATACAAAGTCAGCTAATAATTGTATACCACCGTGTAACGTCAACACGAAAGTTGGAAGATGATGATGATGAGGATGATGAGGATGAAGAACAAAATCGGAAACTGACATTCGCCTATCTCGTGAAACTACTATGCCTCCTCGCTCGCTTACGCTCGCTGCGGGGGCAACAATGAGAAGGGCTAACAACAAAAAGTTCTTAAAATAATCAACAAGTGAACAAGATAAGTTTTCATGCTCTTTTGACTGATAAAAACATCAGAATAGTGATGAATTATGGCAGTCTTTGTTAGAAGAATATAGTTTCTAAGAACTTTAATTGTAGGCTCACATACCTGTGCTAAAATTTAAGATGAGGATGACCATCTTCAATCATTTCTGGGAGGAAAACATGAATTTTTTTTATGACACAATTTTTGAATATTATCAACAATAAAACTACAGAAATCACAAATACATACAAATACATAGTTGAAACATTATTTTATGATCACAGATTGACCTATATTTCCATTATTTAAATATCATACACTTATTAAATTTATATAGGTAATTTCCATTCACTCAGATTCCTTATTAGAATTTAGTGGCTTCAGTTGATGAATATAAATCACAACGTTTCTGAAGCAAAATTGTTCAATATGTGGGTCTAAACAAAGCGTTGCAATCCAGAAATGGGATCAAAAACTAAACCAAGCATGTGCACATACATAGAATGAAAATGTAATCTAATTTTTACTTTACGGTATATATATCACAATTTGTAGGATTTTCATAAAAAGGTATACATTGACTTAAGAATTCTTAATCTTAAGCTGTATATCGTTTAGCAAAATACATAAAAGGATAAAGGTAAACTTAACACTTAACAACAATACAGCGTTTACTCAAAACTAAACCATCTGCCATAATGGATTCAGGATCCCATGTAATGATTTAAAACTATTATATATACATCACATAGCTTGGTTATAAAAATCCTGCAAATTGTCAGAGAGAGAAGAATGGGCTGACAAGAACGACTGAGACGATTTAAGGGAAGATAACAATCTAAAAAACAATTTCCCTGAAATTTGAAATATCAGTATTCATACAGAATACCATCCTGTTTTCGATCACATAGTAACCTTGAAACTAACAACAAATTTCACTCAACATATGTTAAAATTTGGTTAAAATCCTGACAGGATCCTACACAAGATCCTACAAGAATTCATAATAAAAATACTTCTTTTTCAGCATACATAATAAGGGTAGTTAACATATACAACAAACATCATTTTATAAGTTGTGTTTTTCTGTCTTCATTTGTGACAAACGTATAAATACTTAGGTCACTTACATGAAGAAGTTATAGAGCTTTTTCGAAATAGACATACATCTACTGACCAGTGAACTTAGCAAATTCTGATATAAATAACGATGTTGAATCATTTAATAATTTGAATAAGTTCTTCATCCCCCCAAACATTTATTATGAGAATCTTCTCTCACCACTGCACTGTTGTATTGTTGTTTATGTATTATCTTCATAGTTTGTTTTTACTTTTTGTGTGCTTTTATTGGCTATTTATATTTTCTTTTGTGGAAGATTGAACCTCAATACACTCAAGTTTTACTTTTCTGCTTCTGTTGTCTCCAAAATAAACCACAGCTCGTTACAAAGATAAAATCAACACAACACCACACGAATTTTGCAATCTCCCTTTTATCATTCAAGGTTTTCGAATGTAATAGCCTTGATAACGAATAAAATCTTTATCAAATCAGAAACACCGTCTTTTCAGAATGCTGTTGAAGTCTTGTAAACAACTAAGTTTTGCAGAAATGAGCTCGAGTGAACTCGACGAACTATATTTGGTCTCTATATTGGTTGTAATGTGACTATATAAAAAACTGAATGCACGAGACAAAATTTCTTCGGGCCACCTCTTATAAAAATTACACAGATTTTGTGTAATTTTCATGTCACGTGACCAGCGTTCGCCAGGGTCTTCTTTGCCGCTATCCGTATATCGAAAAGGCAAGAGACCCTGGGTTCGAGGTTGTCCATCAGCTGTATCGTCAAAACGTCACCTATTGGTTCCCAAGATAACTTTCCATTAATGTCGCATTCGATTTCGGTTTCAATGCATTGGTTCTGTACTGACGTCGCACACAAGAAAAAAATAATTTATCTCACAGCTGACATCTACTATTTTGCGTGACAGACAGACTGAGAATCGGCTATCAATAAATAGACAACAAAAAATATGCGTATACAGATTTATACTCAATTGAAAATTACCTCATTTTCCTCAAGGCAGAACCATCTGTACCACCATACTGTCTTATGAATACCTCAATTGTTGTTCTTCCAACGTTTCCTCCATCCGCCCAATAGTCAGATATAACTTCGGATGCACGTTGTATTGGTAAAGATTTCCGTATTATTCTAAGAAAACCTGAGTTACCTTTTCCAATTACAGAGGAGGTTAAGTCACATCATGACCATGCATGAATAAACAATAAATGCTCTTTGATGTCAATTACACTGATAGATGCTTTTAAAATGTACATCTCCTTCTTAGAGGAAGAATATTTCAGAAATAACAGCATAATTGCAATGCCAGTGTCATCTGCGACAACGGTTGTTGGAAATTCCTTACAGACTTCTAATGCTGTGCTGACAATTTTGGTGTCCGCGTCACCTTTACAAACCATCACACTATGTCTTTCATTTGTGAAGAAGACCTTTAACAATGAGATCAGCTGGCTTTTGTTATGTGCATTTGATAGGAACTGATAATACGAATATTTTTTCACAAAGCGATTTTGATAGGGAGCTGAAACTATTTTAACTCACATTCGCACAGTAGGGGAAAGAAATTTTTCGCTCCTAAAGCAGAAAATATTCAATGCGCATGCTCAACCTTTTTCTTCGTCGAAATATTTCGATCAAAAGTGGTTGTGGAAATAGCCCTTACAGCAACTTTTTTGCTCAGCATAAATGATATATAGAATATATAGAATATTGAGAAAGTTGAAAATCTTGCTGAAACTGATGACGTCATCATACACACTTTGAGCTCAAATATTGACGAAACGGTACATTTTCAAAGGTTGTCGTAACCAAGTTTTTTGTTCAGCATGAAATTATCTTTCGAATGATATATGAAACTAACGATTTTGACAACATCAACATTTTGGTCAAATTTGTCTTTTGGACCAAATTTGAATTGGCCCAAAAACAGGTTTCCCATTGTCAAATTGATGGGGCTTTTTTTTGGTAGAAGTATAAGTATTATAGATCAAATGTGCAAAGTTTTAGCTTTATAGTATTTTTTTCCGGGTGTATACCTAATTCTACTCTACTATCGATTTCCCGAACAAAATTATGAGACTTTCCTACTAAAGAACGATGGTCTCAAATTGTGAGTTAAACTGTATGTAAAATTATAAAAACAAAACTAGGGAATTCTTCGTCCGCCTAATGTGCGCTTTATTAAGTTGATTGAATTAATTTTCAGGCAGTTTAATTGTCCGAAGAACAGAAAAGAGTTATCAAACGTTAATTTTTAATATGGTGCATTTTTGTCTTACCACGAAATCCAATCCATGCAAAAAATTTCGTCAAATGAAAATCAAATCATTTAAAATGTGTAGAAACGTCCCTATCTAATGAGTCTTTATAACATCAAAGCTAACAAAAAAAAACTTTTTAGACTGGCACGATCGTCAGACCAGACTGGTTAACAAAATTGAAAGCATCGCCACGTCGAACAATATCATTGTGCAATTGTTTACTAACATACACTGTCGAACTGAACGTAGGATTCTTCCTTAAGATGTGTTCGCTCTTTAAGTGATAATACGTATGCTGGTAATCTCGACTAAAAATAGGTTGACCATGGACATCGATTCCCTGAATCCTTCTGTCCCTATGTCTCACGACGATGTTTTTGGGTGGGTGTCGGTAACACTCAGCGAATTGCACACCACACCCATAGCATTTCTTAACATTATTTGGTAGCAGAACAACTTCGTATTTATGTGGAGACATTCCAGAGTGCCACTTAGGTGATTGTACAGGTGATGGCGATGAGATGAAGCTTGGATTATTACAGTAGCTAGGGGTGGAATTATTAGAGAGCTGTGGCCAAACATTGTTAGGCATGGCTGAGTACATAGATTGCTGCATCATGTGGAAGTAACTGGGTTGATTCATAAATGGCCATGCTGGAGCAACAGAGCTGGAACTTTGCTGCGTTGGACAGGTGGTCATATTTCTCTGAGATGAGGCGGGAGTTGATGAATAACTGGCTGCAGATCCCTGATTTGGAGTGGCTGTGAGTACATAAGATGCAGTTGAAGGCTGACTATCAAGCGGTAAGGCAATGTTAGCGACAGATGTTGACGTTGACGAGGAAACAGCAGAAGTGCCAGGACACGTTACCTCTTCCTGCATCCAGGCATAATTCTGAGTAGAAGAGTCTAGTGAATCTTGCTGCGCCTTTGATCGAGTCGAAACTGGCGGTGGTGATATTAATACTGTAGGTGTGTTTTCCTTGGAAACCTGGTTATTCGCTCGTTTTCGTTGTTTAGATGCTGCCTTCTTGATTTCGTTCTTTTTCATTCCCTGCTCAGTGACTCTCAAATTTTTTTCGATAGCCGCTGTGAACGAATTTTTGACACCGCATACTTTTTTTCGAGCTTCCACAAAGTAGTCAAATGAAAAGTTGAATTTATGACTAGCTGCGATACCATGTTGACACATCTTGTACCAAGAAAAAGTTTTACAATCGCAGTGCAAATAATCCTTGTTTCTTCCTTTTGCTTCAACAATATGCGGTGCATTTCTGTATGAACTTCGTACTGTATAAATTCTAGAGGAAGCAGAGGAAGCAGCTTTCAAAATTGTATCTTCTTCGTTCAGCAGTTGTTCTGCTCTTAAAAACATTTCTTTCAGAGAGTCTTCTGGAACTTGATCAGCGTTTATCCCGATGTTTTCATAGCCGAACGGCAATTTGATCGATTTTTCTTCTTGACCAGCTTGCGATGACATTACTTCTTTATCTACAATTTCGTCAACCGTCGATGCAGATACGTACGCATATTTTATCCATTTCTTCCGTCTGTTTAGCACTAGTTATGAGAAATAAAATGTTAAGAACAAGGTCTCTCAAGCCTTTAATTTTCTTAGCTTGTTCTTAACTTTTAGGCCAATGAAACCTTATGTTCTTATATCGTTTGTTATTATAAAAAAACCATATATTTTGAGGGTCTGATTTTCAAAAAAATTTTGACAATAGGCCCCTTCACTTTAAACATTTGTCATCAGCCCTGCAAACGCAAAGCATACACAAATTTCAGCTTGCACGTTCTTGATAAAATGAAATTTTCGAAAGGAAAGTTTATACTTACTTGTACTTGCATACAATCCTCGAGAAACATTAATACGCTTCCAGCATGTTTCTTGTTCTTCTTTTTCAGGAGTAAAATCCTTTCGTTTGTTATTTTCCTTATTTTCATCTTCAACATTTTTCGGAGTTTGCTTACCTTCCATTTTACTTTCTTTCACCAATGCTTTCACATGTTCACACTAAGCGCTAATTATTTCAATGCTGTTTACAAACTAAGTAAACTCTCTCTAATTCGAACTCTCAGGGGGATTTGAAATTTGTTCGAATTACGAAAAGTTCGAATTACACAAGTTCGAATTAGAGAGAGTTGACTGTATAAAAAATGTTATTGCAACACATTCTATATGCTAGCATGCAAAAACTTGTAATGTGGTCAGAAAATTGTGTCAAGGGGAAGAAAAGACACAACAGATGCGCTGCTTTCATTTCCACACCTGTACGTCACTCGTACGTCTTGTGTGTGACACGTACGTCACTCGTACCCTATTACCCCGTTTTTAAGCCCCCCTCAGATTTACGCCCATGGGCTTAAATCCGGATTCAAGCCCATGGGCGTAAATACGGAGCCATTTTCAGCATTCGAGAAAAAACAAAATCATTCTCAGGTGCATCATTTTTTTTTTAAAAAATCAGTCAAATTTACACGGCTTCCTTCTTAAATAATCCTTAATTAGTAAATGCCCTTTTTCTGTGGACACATATGGTCCCTTTACTTTGTATAGTCCAGGGACTTCCAATCCATTTCCTCTTGTATTTTGTCGGCTGCCAACCACTTCTACTGTGACATTTCCACCGTTTGCCAAAATGTACGTTATATACGGGGATATAACTCTCGAAACATGACCGACGGTTTCTGCATTTTTCATAACTCTAACTGCATGTTTATCGTGCAAATTATCTGGTTGCCTTTCACAACAAAGTTCCTCTCCAAGGGAAGGTGTCCAAACATCTTTGTACACATGATGCCCTGTAATAAATTCTTGGAATTCAAACTTATATGAGCGAAAATCTTGTCCGCGTGCCATTTCCAATAGAACACATAAACTTGTTTTCGAATACTGCGTTCGAACATGTTTTCGAATGCTGCGTTCAAATGCTACGAAGGAATTCGATCACGCTGCAATTAATGTTTGTTGAGTTGTTGACATGGCAGAAACTAGGAAAAGTTACACGATACGATTTAAAGGTCATAGTTGATGTAAACGAATTTCTTATTCAATTGGAAGAGGAACGCCATGAAACAGGTGTCAATGAAGACGAATCAGTTGAAAGCGAGGATGATGATAATGAAGAGGATAGTGAAAGCGAGGGGAACGAAGAAGAGGACGATTATGATATTGAAGTCGTGTAAAATATTTGAAAATGAAAAAGTACCATCATACTTCTCTCGTATTTATTTGATGATCTATTTCCCATATTTTGGTTCATATTATCCTTTCTTATCCAAATTAGAGAATTTTTGGTACTTATTTTTTTTAGCCCATGGGCTTAAATCCGGACCACTTTTTGAAAGAAAAAAACTGACTCAACATTAAAAATCCGTTTTTAAGCCCATGGGCTTAAAAACGGGGTAATAGGGTACGTCCTTGTGTGTAACCTGTACGTCACTCGTATGTAGTCGTGTGTAACCTGTGCGTCGTCGTACGTTGTCGTACGTCCTTGTGTGTCACCTGTGTGTTCTTGTACGTCACCTGTACGTCCCCGTGTTCCAGCTCGTCGGTCTTTTTATAACTAACCCATTTTAACTGATAATTTCTCATTATTAATTAAAAAAAATACTCATTAAGAACATTTTTATTCCCTAAATAATAGAATCGAAAGTGGAATTCAAATAATTTTCGATTCGAATGTTTCAATAAATCGAATGTTTGAATGTACACAGTTTTATTTGTTATGTTTGGTTTCACTTGCTTTTGGAAGAGCAACATGGAAAGTATGTCAAATGATGCACTAATCCCAATCATTCGGGAAAAGGAATTGAAAATAAAATCCTTTGTAATGAGTTTCCACGAGTATCGGACTATTTGGACGCCATACGAAAACGAAGTGTTACTCACTCAAATGGAACTGACCAACAAAAAAGATAAGTTCGCTGTAGCTGTTATCGGTGAAAATGACTCCATTATTGGCCATTTAATGAAAGGAAAAGATGGACGATTCGCGAAAACAATTTTCTATTTTTTACGGGAAAGCGAGTATCAATGCTGTAGAGTTCATGGCACAGGTCAAGCTATCAACCAAGGGGATGATAAAGGAATGAAAGTTCCATGCACGTTAGTGTTTAAAGGACAGTCAGAATTTGTAGATATTTTATCTCAAGAACTGAAAAAACATGTATGTATGTAAACAAACCTGAAATTGTCTTAAAAGAAACGTTTTTTCTTTTCTTCCATCTGTCCAACCAACCATCTGATGCACTAAAATCATTGCATCAAAATTCTTATGCAAAGTAGAGGGTTTTGAGCACCGTAGCTGATATGGGGATGCTTCGGCTTCTTGCATTTACCAGCCATTTGTAACAAGCTTCGTCGATGTTTTCATAAGTTGATCCTCTAAACCGTTGACGTTTCTTTGTTGTCAAGTTTGAGTCAACTGATTCATAAATCTGCTTTTTATTTTTAAGCCAATTTGACAGTGTCTGCTTTGGGATGTTATGTTTTTTGGCTACGAAAGCACAAGTTTTGCCGCTATCGACTTCTTTTAGTATGTTATACTTATCAGAAATCGATCTTGTGCTAAGCTTTCTTTTTTGACCTAGCTGCGACATCTTACACAAACCAAGCAAACACAGAAAAAAAAACATTGCATCTTCTAATTCGAATTTATTTGTATTCTTTTTCCGAAGCCATTGCATTGAAGTCCCACTTAAGCGGAGTTTTTTGTTCAACGGACCTCAAAAATATGCCCAACATAGCGAAAGTCCCACTCATCCGGGGTCCCACTTAAGCGAAGTTTTTGGGCTTAATTTAATTAAGAAAGTTCAAGGGACCGGCAAATTCCGTCCCACTTACCCGGGGTCCCACTTAACGGGAGTACACTGTAGCATATTGTGCAATAGTCAATGATTTTACTTCTTTTGAAAATACTCTCGTATATCAACTTGCTTTAACTTCGCGATTAACTCGTTCTCCACAATTGTGTTTATTTGATTGACACATTGGTGTTGTATTCACCATTTTCACTGAAGAGCATATACTCACGCAGTGCTCGGCGAATTTCATCAGAGTTAGGACAACTTGGTTGAATATATGAAGTATCATCGTCGCGTTCTTCCGTCGCATGATCATCTTGATCTAGCATGTCAAATAATATTTCTTCATCGGTCATAACTGGTTCCGTGTTTATGACGGAGTCATCAGCAGATACAACGTCAGCAGCAGTGGTTCCTTCAGGGAAAAACTCTGGTGCATGAACAGCAAGCTTATCCAACTGCTCCTGTAGATCTTTGAAAGGATCATCAGCCTCTGACAAAGATTCGGCTTGCTTTTCTTTTGAAATATCAGCTTTTGCGAAGCAGTTTACAACGGTTTCTTTTGTAACTTTTCCCCATGCAACGTCAAGCATTCGCATTGCATCTAGTATAGAAAATGCAGGAAGTGGTTTGTTCTTCTCTATGGCTTCTATTAATTTTCGGACAGACAATGACTTGTAGTAAGCTTTTAAAGATCGTATAATACCCTGATCCATTGGCTGAAGCTTTGAGGTCGTGTTTGGTGGGCAACTTTTCCCCCGCTGCATTAGCCGCTGCTAATCCTGTCAGTCGAAGCTTACTGTGCTTACCACCAACGCATCTTTCATCCTTGAGATGAAGAGATTTTTCCGGCTGAGCACGATAAAACAAACCAAACTCGTCTGCATTGTAGATCTGGGTGAGTTCATACTCAGATGGTATGGTTGGAAACGTAGTCTCTGCCCAAGGTGCAGTCATTTTATCGGTGCACGCATTTCCTTCGCCAGAGATCTTTTTGAAAGATACATTGTATCGCTTATTCCAGCGGTCAAGCCAACCATCTGAAGCATGGAAATTCTCAAGGCTCATTTTTTCGGCAAAATCTATGGCTTTAGTTTTTAGTATTAAAGCTGAAACAACCACACCTCTGCTCCGAACAGTTAATAGCCATTTAAAAATAGCTTGATCTAGTTCTTCATAGCTGCCTGCTCTCAGTCTCTGACGCTTCGTGTTCATTCCTTTCTTAGCCGCTTCGAATATTTTATCTTTGTTTTTTATACAGGTAGATAGCGTGTTTTTGGATATGCCATACTTTGCAGCAACTTGTAATTTCGACTTGCCTTCTTCTACTTCTTTTAATGCTTGATATTTATCTTTGATGGATTTTGTGTTGAGTTTGCGTTTACTAGCATTTGTCGCCATGATGGAGATGAATTACTGTACGATGAAATTAAAACATAAAAGCGCAAGTTCTAAACAAATAAGAACATTCGAAATGGTATTTCGAACGTTTTCATTTCTTTAGAACGTGCGCCTTTATGTTAATCTCATCCCAATATTTTAATCGTGTTTTCTAAGGAGGTTGTGACAACTGAAATAATTTGCAAACAAGATGAGCTACCAATTACCTTGATCACAAGTATGGATCTCGAAACATTTATCAAGGGACATCATATTTACCAAAACCTTTGGACACCACAACTAGACGAACTGTTGGAAGTTTCCACGGAACCAGATAATCCTGTGGACAAGTTTGCTGTAGCTGTTAAAAAGAACCAAAATATTGTGGGGCATCTAAAAAAAGGCAAAACTGGAAGATTTGCAAAGACTTTGTTTTATTTTCTGCGTAGTAACCCATACTCCAAGTGTCATGCAAAGGTCACTGGAAAAAGATGTGATCTTGGCGATGGAGATGGTTTGCAAGTTCCATGCATACTATATATATCTGGACAAGCCGAGTTTATGTTTATTCTACAAAAAGAATTAGTTAAAATTAAAGAAATTTAATTTTCTGTTCAAAAATTGTTTTTTTCCTTTTTCCTTAAAGTAAAATGTTCGAGTTATCCGAAGGAATTGTCTGAAGGGGAACTGGAAAATGGTTCGAGATAACGAATGTTCGAGTTAACCGAGGTTCGAGTTAACGAGTGATTTTTATAAGAAAGTAATAGAGAATGTTCAAGGGAACGGGGAAAATAGTTCGAGATAATAAAAGTTCGAGTTATCCGGTGTTCGAGTTAACGGGAGTTAACTGTACATTTAAAGAAAAGGGAAGTAATTGTCATTTTTGGCAGTTTTTCACAAGAGTATCCCGTTGCCAGGGCGTTGCTAAGGTATTCCAAATACACCTAGTGTCCGAAGAAGGTCAATATCTTGACAAATGACGTTCTGTTTTCAATGCGGTTTACAACATTCGTTTTCTAAAAGATTTCTGCGAAACTTGCAACAATTTCTGAAAAAACGAAACAATTTTCAGATTTTGAGGGGTCTTCCACCCTAAGTGTACAAGGGTCTGGTAACCAAATTAAGATACAACATTAGTGGTTTTTATCTAAGTGTACAGAGGTCTGGTAACCATATTAAATTATAACTTAAGTGATTTTATCTAAGTGTACAGAGGTCTGGTAACCAAATTGGATTATTATACAGGTTGGTAGAAATCTTAATACGAACAATTTCATAGATGATATTCCCAAGTAACCCTTGGCAACAGATTATCCGGCCAACGTCCTGAACTCTTCGATCATAGATCTTGAATTGAGGATAATGGCTCGCCAAACGTCATAACGACTCCTCTACCGCTAAGTACGTGAAAGTATGAACTTCCATAGGAAGTTTCATCTATCATATGAATTCAGTCAATCATCAAGTGTTTCTACACCACTGAACGAATGCTGATACTGAGACAGCTCCCTGTTAGAGAATCAACTATATGTAAAATGGCCTATTAAGCGATTAACGATCCGAACTGGCCGAGTCATCTAAAACGTAATTTACCTACCACATCTGGACCAGTCATCCAAATATGACACCACCGTTAACAACACTTTTGAATTCATAGCATCGCATGCATCCAACGAGCTACTAGCTCAAAGAAGTAATTCAAAGACAAAACTAACTATCTTACATCTCAGTGATTTACTTGCAAGATTATGTTAGTGATAGTTGTTGTTCATTATAACTTTCGTTTCACAACCTCTTTCCCAACCCTATTTTAGATACCTATTCATTGGTTCGTACAATCAACAATTTTAGTTCATAATGTAGGTTAGCCTTACATAGGTGTTCCATTCTTTTAACTTATTTATTGATCAGTCAGCTTGCGGACAGTTTGAACCGTCTCCCTAATATTGCTTATCTCCCTAATATTGCTTATCTCCTTAACAATTCACACCACTTGTTGTGTTATTCATTTCACATGAAATATAATTTATCCATTGTACGCGTGGACCTTCTCCATCCGTTTAAGCTACAAGTTTTCAAACATTAAATTTGGCGCGGAAATTACACGGGTGTTGCGTGTTTTTTTTACTAAAATAAAAGCAAAGATATTGTAAGGAAATTTAATTACCAGACCTCCGTTCAATACCTTGAAACTATTGATATTTATCTGAAATTCCCCTTCACTAACATAAAAATGAATTGAGGCTTGATCTTAACTTCCTTCCCAGACCCCTGTTCATTAAGGTAAAACCACTGATATTGTAGCTTACTTTCCTTCCCAGACCTCTGTTCACATGCGTAGAACCGCTGATGTGGCTGAATTTCCTTCCAAGACCACCGTTCACTGATATAGTAGTGAAATTTCTTTCCCAAACCTCTGTTCACCAAGGTGAAACCACTGTATCTTAATTTGATTGCCAGTTGGTACACTTTATACTGGTAATTTGGAAGTATTTGTCATATTGAAAGCGTTTCTGGTTAGCGTGAACGGTCTAATAACATTAAGGCCGACCTCCACTTGTGCGTACGTACGTACGCATGTCCGAGCGGCCAATTAATTTGAATCTCCAGTTATAATGAAGCCCGCCAAAAATATAAACAAAGCAAATATGCCAGCCATTGATCGACGCAGAACTTTGTTACTTCTTCTCTACCTGAGAAGAAGGAACATGGATGTGGAAGATTTGGAAGCGTTATTCGTGTTAAATAAACCTCGACCACGTCAATTTTGGATGAGACAAATATATTTCCTGTATTTAGACGAGCTATTTGTGCTAACGTTGAATCCGCCGTTGCGCCGTTGAAAAGGCTGTAGTAGCTTTTCACAATTTCTTAATGAAAGGAAGAAAATTTGAAAGTCGTTCCCGTTACTGTCCTCCAGATTTAATAGATCAAGAAAAGGCTGATGATAGAATTACCTAAGGCTCCTGGAGAGCTGAAGTATTTAATCAAGCACTAGTTGCTGCATCTAACATAAGCTCGAATAATTATTCAAAGTTAGCTAAAGAAGTAAGAGATCACCTTAAAGACTTCTTTTCGTCTGATGCAGGTTCAGTTCCCTGGCAGTTTGATATGGTTAGTAGAACATCCAATCCGTTTGATGAAATGTGAGGATATCATTAAAGGCATGTGAAAATAGTTACAAACTGAATAAGGATTACTATAAATCATGACATTTAAATGTTTTCTTCTTTGGCAGCCTTGAAATGTTGCTAGGGCGTTTAAGTTAGTTTTCGACATTGACTTTTTTTCCTTTACAATACAATACAAAGAATACAATACTAAAAAAAAAACTCCCAGATGGATGCCACTTCAAGCACCAGATGGATGCCAGTCCAAGCACCTCAATACCCATACACAAACCTTATAAACACTAGCTTGTAAACATTAGCTCCCCTATGACCGAATGATAAATTTTGGGTGGCTGTATTGCTTAAAAATTGTGTTCAGGCAGCCTTGGAAAGGCCAATAAATAGACTGACCTGACAGCTATACAAGCTTAGCCATTATAAAATTTAAAAAAGTACTCTGTTTTGCATTAAAAGTTTCAACATTCTTTTTTTATATGCAGAGCCTGAAATAACTGTCAGACATTGCATGGAAAAGTGATTTCTGAGCATCTTTTTCCAGCTGAAAGAATGGAAAATGCATTAAGAACTTACTCTTCCATAACATCTTGGCTTGTTTTAAGTTGTGATATTCATCAATGTCTTTTTTGTTGTACATGTCAGTAAAAATAAATAAAACTCTCTTGCTATGTAATTGTAGTTGTCACTCCTCTCCAAACTGATATTTCACAAGCACTTTTTGGATATCAATTTTTGCAAGCATGTTTTGCTTAGGTGTTAATGCTTTCAGTGACGCAATATAACTTTTAGAAAATTGTACATCTGAATCAACTACACTGTCATTTGTAGGATTTGTAGATACAGGTTTTTTGATAGTGTTGCTCACCGTTTTTTACGTGCAATTCTTTGGCAATGAGTTTCCAGATCTCATTTTTTTAGGTGTTTCCCTGTACGCTCTTGCTTTGGTGTCTCAAAGACAACGAAAGTTTTGCACTTCATTTATAAGTAATTCGTCAAAACTTTCTTCTTCAAGTTTAGAAGGATCACCTTCTGAAAGGTTTTCATCATATGTCGTTTCTTCAGTATCCTCGTTCAGCATTCTCTCTTTCTTGTTGTTTGGAATAGATACCAGATATGTCAGAATTTTCGGTTAACATACTTTGATAACTTTGGTGATTGTGTTGTGGATCCTGCAGTTGAATAGATTGCTTTTGTTGTTGCTTTTTATAAACAGCAAAGCCAGGAAGGAAATTCGAACCACCACGCGATTCTGAGACGACATGTTGAAAAAGAAGCTCGTGGTGCTTTCTTTTTTTCACAATGTTTACATTTTTTTTGCAATGTTTGCATTTTTCTTGAAATTTGATTAGCTCAAAAACTAGATGGCCGCGCGGCCGCCTGAAAAAGTAGAATCAAATCCTACTTCCAAGCGCACAAAATCTGGCCGTCGACGTCCAATAGTTGACAATAGTTGTCAGTGAGCATGCGCAAAACTGGCCGCGTGCGTACGTACGGGTAAAAGCGCACAAGTGCAGGTCGGCCTTAATGTACACTTTTGTACATTGAATTCAATATCGTTTGATTGCAACAGGATGTCAAAACTTACTGTCGTGTTACTACAGTAACAGATGTTTGGATTTGTCCATTTTCTTTTGACGCCGGTGCCAAATAAACAAGTGGATAGAGGTCTGGGAAGGAGGTTCAAATGAAACCTACACCAACATTTGTTTTATTGCAGAGAAGAAAACGAACATCGGTTATTTGAGTGGATAGAGGACTGGGAAGGAAATGAAGCAACAACGTCCATCGTTTTATCGCTGTGAACGGTGGTCTGGGGAGATATTAAGCAACAGGACTTTAGAACAACAATTGTGAGTTCAATTCTAACTTCCTTCATAATATGGATATTGTGATGAAAGTATAACGTATATAAGAAATGCATACGTAATAATTCAGTAGCGACAAACTATATACAACAGGTTAGAATCTTCAACATGATGAGTCTTTCTATCAAGTTTGAAATATAAGTGTGTGTATGACGTGGGATCCTTTTCGTCATGAACAGGCTAGCATAGATGCTTTGATATATGTTGTACCTTGCATATATGATGACGCTTATCTACCTTACTGGGGAATAATTTCGTTGGAGGAAAGTGACGAAATCTTTGCTTCTTGACGAAAGGTTTCCCTCACGAAAAGTTTGAAAAAGTGAAATTTAGAAGAAAGTATCAATAAAATTTTGCGAAATGCCAAAAATTTCCCAGAGGAAAATTTCCCCCGAGAAATTATCCCCGATATGGCATCTGGATTTGTTGTCATGTGTTGTGTCGTAGGTGATATATAGATAATGGCAAGAATATTGAAAAGTTTGCACCAGTCAATGGCTTCGTGATAACGTATGTGGAAGTATTGGCTCAAACTGCTGCAGACAGCCTGCAGAAACAAAATTTCAGTGAAGACATCTTGTCATCTTGTTCCTCCAGCTGGAGTCAGCAAATTATTCTCCAATTTCCGCGATCTCTTGCAATGGTAAGGACCATGTCTTCTTTGGTCTGGAAATGTCCAATTTAGAGCAAGTCCTGCTGGGGCGGTTTTCGTGCATTCGCATGATGTGAGCCGCAAATTAAAATCTACGTTTTACAACAATTTCACTTAGATATACCAGATTTCGTTTCTATCAAAATGTTTTCATTACAACCTCGAACCAGTGGTGTCAGTTTCAAGATTTTAAACATCTCTTGATAATATCAACAACATTCAACTCTTCTGACGCAAAAGAAAGTAATCACTTATTCTTTCCAAGTTCTTCCTGCCGCACATTGTCTTCAATGATGAGAAACAAAACAAATAAGTGACTGTTAATCTTTCGTTTTTCTCTTCATTTCAGATTTGAATCGCACTGTCAGTCCTCTTGCGTCCGGTAAAAAATGACACTCTATTCTGAAGTTCTATTTAAGGAATATCTAAACCAGGCAACTATATTTTATTTCGATCACATTCATTGGATAACATGATTTGAATTTGTAACTGTTGATTGGCTAGAAGTTTTATCACGTGATCAAATGGTGTATAAGACAAAGATTATCTATTAACAGATCAAGAAATTTTTTTTTATTTTTTTTATTTTTTTTTTTTTTTTTAATACTCAGGAAGAATTAAAAGTATATATTTCAGAAAGGTACTAAAAAAATTACAAGTTCGGATATGTATATTATATGTAAATTTTAGAAATAAATAAAATAGATTCAAAACTAATTTCTATGAGAAAGGCCTCTACTATTGTGTATCGAAATAAAATAGCACAGAGATAAATGTTGTGCAGGTTGAGTTAAAAAAAGCAAACAAACATACGAAATTGAGTCAAAGCGAAACACAAATTAAGTCAGGTTAAATCACAAAATAAGTGTAGGCAAAACGCTGATTGAGTCAAGAATTTCAAACAAAATCTTCAAACAATATCATCAAACACACCTAGCAAAATCGTATATAATAGAGAAATCGTCCACTGGCTGAACCTTCTCCGTCGGTGGCGGTTTGTCCAGAGAACGACTTCCTCGAATACATAAAAGACACGATCGAATAATGAGAAAAGACAATTTCCATCTGAAAACAGAAATAACCTTTTCATAACGTTCTGTCTGAAAAGAAATCCTACTTGCTAAATGAGCGTGAAAAGTGGAACATTCGGTCCCTTGACTCCCACATACAGAAAATACTAATGGAGTAAAGGTTCCGTGTTCCACATTCATTATCCTACTATTATACTATTATATCCTGCTATTATACTGCCGTTCAAGAAAATTATTCACAGGAAGTTGATTTTTATGACTATGATCAAACGTTTAAACTTATCCTTTTTCCGATATATCATTTTTAGTAAAACCAACCAAGGTCGATTTGAATAGTTCTCAAATAAAACTTCGATTGCAAGTTTAGATAGAGCCTTAACAATTTTAACATTAAGTGAAACGAGTCTCCAGAGAATAAAAAATTTTTTGAAGTTTTTCTGTAAATCACGTTTAGTAACTGTAAACGGAAATGTGTAAAAAAGACGTGAATTTTGAAAACGTTTGGAGAATAATCGAAGAAAATGGAAAAAGTGAAAAAACAACCTTTATACAGGTATCAACAATTTCTGATATATGTTTCTTTTTAAAAAATTGTCGATTATCATAATTATGGATTTTTATCGATTATTGATTATTACGAGAAGGCCTTATTGATTATTACGAGAAGGCCTTGTTGGAATTGAAAAGTTTCGTTTGTTGTTCTAATATTATTTGTTTTTGAAAAGTGATACACGTCATGGTTCTGACGATATATGCATGATCAAGTTTGGTATGATCTCCTTATCCCCTGATAACTTCAATGAATTAATGATGCACTCCTGTAAACTAGCCCTTTCGCCAACGCCACCACCCTGCGACGCCACCCCAATGATGGAAATTTACTTTAAACAATAGTATTTATAACTATGGTAATTATTGATATGTATCACTAATAACCTTAACGGGGTGTTTATATGAGACAAATCCCGTATAATTGCACTTAACTTCTACGGACGTAACACTGGAATTGCACACTTATTGTAAGACACCCCGTGCAATTGCACGCTTAATTTTCCGCCCTGTCTGGAGAAGCTAAGATGAAATAGGTGGGTTCAGTTTTTCTTTTAACAGGCAAAGTCGTGGTCAAACGGGGGAAAAACTGATTTTTAAATCTTGTTCTACGATAAATTTTACGTAAGACAGTCCTAGCATTTCGGATTCGTTTCCGGGAATATCGGGTAGAAAATGCCAAGAAAGAGAAAAAAGCCAAATGAAGATAAACAAAATAACAAAAAGCTAAAAAATTTAATATCCACGAGGATGTTTCCTTTCAGGAAACTTTGATATAAAATTTATACTTTAACGTCAAGACTCAGAAAGGTTTCAGTTTAAAAGCACTGAACTTAATTGATAAAGGAAATGTCACGAAGAAAGCTTTTTTTGTTTGCAGCTTTTATTTGCACTATGCCAAACAATTAATCAATAACCACTTGTTTTGGTTGCATTCGCTTTGCCTCCTCTACATTTCAAAGACTTTTTAACTCCACCTCTGGTTTTGGCACCTTTTTGTTTCCGTGGATTCTTAGTTGATTTCGGTGGTGCGACATTTTCCTTTATACTTTATTATTATTATTATCAATTTATTTATAGTTGGTCACAATAAAATACAATAGTTTGGAAAAACTAATAAAAACCAACGTAAAAGTTACAATTTTGAAGTAATAAAGTAAATAAAACACATATAAATTTAGAATTGGCAACAGACTTTGCAGGTGCAAGTATCTCCATTCCAGTGTTTGATTTTTATACGAAATTCGACGAGAGAGCTTGAAGATTTGATGTCACTAGGGAGAGTGTTCCAGAGCAAACTACCTCTGAAACATAATGAATTGATACCATATCGAATGGAGTTCACTGGGCATAGTTTGAGGCTTTTACCTGATCTTAAATTATCTATATATTAATAGCCGATTCTCTGTCTGTCTGTTTGTTTGTTTGTAAGTCACGCAAAATGGCAGATTGAGTTGTGAGCAAAGTTATTTCTTTTTTTGTGTGCGACGTGAGTTCCAAGCAAATAATTGCAACCCCAATCGAACGTGACTTTTTTTGGTTGATGAACTAATAGGAATAACGTTTTGTTTTTATCATTATTGTTAGTTTTATATTCCAAGGACCACCGTTGACTTGCCTTTGAAAACAATACATCAACTAAATACAAAGAAACTAACTGTTTAAACATTTTGGACAAAAAGCAGCAGTGGCAGCATGTGTGGTTAGCCAGTGTATCCTAACGCTTTCGTGACTGTCTGAGACGGGTGAACCTTTTTTTCGAGCAATCAAAATGTTTAAAAACCGATAGGTAAAAAAAAAAGAGAATCATAAAAAAAAATTTTTTTTTGGCTTTTGTCTAAATGGTTTCTTTTAATCTATTTTAATCAGATCGAACGTTTTTTATTCAATTCATTCATTTAGCACGTGCATTTTTTTTCTCCCCCCGTGTGATCTTTTCAAGAGGAAAAACCATTTTTTCACCTACTTCTGACAGCACCCATGTTAGAGCGCGTAAAACAAAAGCTAATGATAAGTTGAAAAGTTTTTTCTCTCTGCGTTTTGAGTGTATTGTTAAACTGATATTTGATTGGTTTAAAATCGTAAATAAAAACCACGTGAAGTTCACGCTCGGAATGCATTGTGTAAAGCAAGAAAGTCTACTAACATTTTAAATGCGACCGCGACAATGAACGGCTGAGTTAAGAACATGCAAGATTTGAAACACCAGGAAGGTATTTCTCTTCACGTGCAAACGAGCTTTATTAAGCGATAAAGCCAGCAGCAAAGGAAGTCTTATCGCTGGATTTAAGTGCAATAATTTGGAGCAGGTGGTGATACAACGCAGGCTGAACATGGGCGGCGAGCGACGCCGCCTTGGCGACTAGTAATTAGTAATTTCATGTGAAAAAATTTCCCACATGAACTCAGGATTTAGATTATTCAAAGATTTAGGCTATGAATCCATTAGACGATTTAGCGGAGCGTTGCGTTTTGAAAATTAAAACGGCATATTACGTATAATGGGAACAGCTTTTTAGTAATTAATAGCCGATTCTCCGTCTGTTTGTTTGTTCGTTTGTTTGTCTGTCACGCAAAATGGTAGATTAAGTTTTGAGCAAAATTTTTTCTTTTTTTGTGTGCGACGTGAGTTCGAGGCAAATACATTGCAACCCCAATCGAACGTGACTTTTTTTGGCTGATGAACTAATAGGAATAACGTTTTGTTTTTATCATTATTGTTAGTTTTATATTCCACGTTGACTTGGCTTTGAAAACAGTACATCAACTAAATACAAAGAAACTAACTGATTAAACATTTTGGACAAAAAGCAGCAGCGGCAGAACGTGGCAGCAAATGTTCGGTTTGCCTAACTCTTGCCTGACTGTCTGAGACGGGTGAACTTTTTTTTGAGCAGTCAAAATGTTTAAAAACCGATAGGTAAACAAAGAGTACCATATCAAAACAAAATGTTTTTTTTTTGCTTTTCTTTTAATAAATTAATTTCTTCTTTTAATTGTTAAGCGTTCTGATCGAACGTTTTTTTATTCTATTTATTCATTTAGCACGTGCCTTTTTTATCTCCTCCGTGTGAACTTTTTAAGAAGAGAAACCATTTCCCCCCTGTTTGATAGCACCCATGTTAGAGCGCGTAACTTTTTTAAAACAAAAGCTAATAAAAAGTTGAAATTTTCTCTCTCTACGTTTTGAGTGTATTGTTACACTGATAAAAGATTGGTTTTCCCAGAGGTTGTGACTTCGAATCTGCTTCTGGTTGAGCACAAGTTGTACGAGCCGTTTATAAGGAAATTTGACGTTTATTGATAGAGTGATACAGAGCAGGTGGATATGGGCGGCGAACGACGCCGCCTTGGCGTCTAGTTTTAGTAATTTCGTAATTCGTTTCACAACGAAATATGCTGTTTCCATTAGGCACTGTCAATTAAAGTATGGGTATTATGATGATCTTTTCAACACCCTCACCCGGCAATACTTTTGTTAAAAAAGTTAGTCTCTGAGTATTAGAAGAACACTAATTGAGTAGGAGTCCGATAAGCAAAGCCAAACAAAAAATTGATGAGTTTTTTTCAGTTTCGAAGTGTGTAAAGCATAAAGATGACGTGTCAAGAAAGCAAAAAGAAAACTGGAAAAGCATCTGATTTTAATTGGATTGATGATGGAAGTTCTACGATTTTAAAGCAGAGTGTGATTATGAAGGAGTAAGTTGGGAATCGAAAAGGACAAAGTATGAACAGATAAAAGAAAAGTTTTGCGAGCAATATCCTAACGTTGAGGATGACAGTTACCCTCGTGGAAAAAATGTAGATGTAATCACAAAAGAAGGTTGCAGCCAAATTAAAAACAATTAGGGCAAATTTCAAGAAATCAGTCGATACAGGGAAGAGAAGTGGAGGAGGAAGAATTATCTTCACGTTTTATGATCTTTGTGAAAAGATTTGGGGTGGTTGTCCGGCTGTTAGAAGTATCGCAAAAGGTATTGATACATCAACTCGCAAAGGAAAAACACACGAGAATGAGGACGATGAGTCAGTAGGGTCAGTACATACTGAATTAAATGGTGTGGAGGTTGAAGTCAATGATGAAACCCACAGTCCTCAATCAAGCTCCTTGGTTTCGAGTTCTGTGTCCTGTGAAAATGAAGCTGGTTTAGGCCGAGAAAGCGAAGATGAAGAAGAAGATGCCCAAAACATAAGAGAGAAAACAACGCAAAGACGTAAAAAGGTTGAAGAAGGACTCAAAAACAGAAGAGATAAGAAATTATCGAGTAAGCTTAGCACAGATACGCAACTATTGAATATATCCAAAGAAGAGCTATCCTTGAAAAGAAAACTCGTGGAACAGCTGCAAACATCCGAAGAAGAGTTTAATTCGGGTATGAACAAAGTGTTCAAGTCTATGGAAACTATCAGTTCTTGTATTCAAACTGTTGGTATACTGGGTCAGCTTGTCAACCAACAACAACCGTCCTATCCACAATATGCCCACCCTTTCAATCAACCAAGCTTTAATAACCTACCTTCCCCTCAGTTTGGACATCCCTTCCAAAGAAGTGAAAATCATACAAGCAATGAAAACGATAGTGTTCAGCGATACAATGATCGTACTTATTATAACCTACAGTGACACTAAATTACTATGATACTTTTATTATACTAGCCGCCAAGGCGGCGTCGCTCGCCGCCCATGTGCACCTGCTCTGGGTCACCCCGGAGACCCCAATAAACCTCATATTTCCTGAAAAACGACTTGTACAACTTGTGTTCAGCCAGAGGCAGATTCAAAATCAAAGATCAAATATCAGTTTAAACAATGGTTCCAAAAAACCCCAAATTTCATGATGTGTTACTTATTTATTTTTTAAAACAATCATTGATCAGTACAACAATAAACTCAAAACGTAGGGAGAAAAAACTTCAACTTTTTATTAGCTTTTGTTTTAAAAAAGTTACGCGCTCTAACATGGGTGCTATCAAACAAGGGGAAAATGGTTCCTCTTCTTAAAAAGTTCACAAGGGAGGAGAGAAAAAAGGCACGTGAATGAATAAATAGAATAAAAAAAACGTTCGATCAGAAGCGCTTAACAATTAAAAAAAGAAATTAAATTATTATAAAAGAAAAGCAAAAAAAAAACATTTTGTTTTATGATACTTTCTTTTTACTTATCGGTTTTTAAACATTTTGATTGCTCAAAAAAAAAAGTTCACCCGTCTCAGACAGTCAGGCAAGCGTTAGGATACACTGGCAAACCGCACAGCTTTTTGTCCAAACTGTTTAATCAGTTAGTTTCTTTGTATTTAGTTGATGTATTGTATTCAAATCCAAGTCAACGTGGCATATAAAACTAAAAATAATAATAAAAACAAAACGTTATTCCTATTAGTTCATCAGCCAAAAAAAGTCACGTTCGATTAGGGTTGCAATGTACTTGCTTCGAACTCACGTCGCACACAAAAAAAGAAATAATTTCGCTCACAACTCAATCTACCATTTTGCGTGACTTACAAACAAACAAACAAACAAACAGAGAATCGGCTATTAATACATAGACTAGCCGCCAAGGCGGCGTCGCTTGCCGCCCATGTCCACCTGCTCTGTATCACTGTATCAATACACCTTTCCCGTAATTGATTGCGCAATACTTTTTACCATACTCCGCCTCGTTTTCGCAAAGGTTGATATGGTAACAGAATGGCACGGGACTCATTTCAGTAATGAGCAATTAGTGTAATGATTGTGATAGTGTTAATGACTGAGCACGGGAGATTCGGTTGTCATGGTATAGCATATTGAAAACGAGGTAGAGCATGATAAAAATATTGCGCAATCAATTACGGGAAAGGTGTATTAACGTCAAATTTCCTTATAAACGGCTCGTACAACTTGTGTTCAACCAGAAGCAGATTCGAAGTCACAACCTCTGGTCAAACCAATCTTTTATCAGTGTAACAATACACTCAAAACGTAGAGAGACAAAACTTCAACTTTTTATTAGCTTTTGTTTTAAAAAAGTTACACGCTCTAACATGGCTGCTATCAAACGTAAGGGGGAAACGGTTTCTCTTCTTAAAAAGATCACACGGGAGGAGAGAAAAAAAAACACGTGCTAAATGAATAAAGTGAATAAAAAAAAACGTTCGATCTGAAGCACATAACAATTAAAAAAAGAAATTAAATTATTAAAAGAAAAGCAAAAAATATTTTGTTTCATGATACTCTTTTTTTACCTATCGGTTTTTAAACATTTTGATTGCTCGAAAAAAAAGTTTACCCGTCTCAGACAGTCAGGCAAGGATACGTTAGGATACACTGGCAAACATGCTGCCACGTTCTGCCACTGCTGCTTTTTGTCCAAACTGTTTAATCAGTTAGTTTCTTTGTATTTATGATTGTAATAAATTTGCCATGTCTCATTATAATGAGAGCCAAGTCAACGTGGAATATAAAACTAACAATAATAATAAAAACAAAACGTTATTCCTATTAGTTCATCAGCCAAAAAAAGTCACGTTCGATTGGGGTTGCAATGTATTTGCATCGAACTCACATCGCACACAAAAAAGAAATAATTTCGCTCACAACTCAATCTACCATTTTGCGTGACTTACAAACAAACAAACAGACAGACAGACAGAGAATCGGCTATTAATATATAGACTAGCCGCCAAGGCGGCGTCGCTCGCCGCCCATGTCCACCTGCTCTGTATCACTGTATCAATAAACGTCAAATTTTCTTATAAACGGCTCGTACAACCAGAAGCAGATTCGAAGTCACAACCTCTGGTAAAACCAATCTTTTATCAGTGTAACAATACACTCAAAACGTATAGAGAGAAAACTTCAACTTTTTATTAACTTTTGTTTAAAAAAAGTTACGCGCTCTAACATGGGTGCTATCAAACGTAAGGGGAAAATGGATTCTCTTCTTAAAAAGATCACACGGGAGGAGAGAAGAAAAGGCACGTGCTAAATGAATCAAGTGAATAAAAAAAACGTTCGATCTGATATAAAATAAAATAGATTAAAAGAAATCGATTAAAGACAACTATTATGACAAAAGCAAAAAAAAAAATTTTGTTTTATGATATTTTTTTTTACCTATAGGTTTTTAAACATTTTCATTACTCGAAAAAAAAGTTCACCCGTCTCAGACAGTCAGGCAAGGATACGTTAGGATACACTGGCAAACCGAGATGCTACCACGTTCTCCCACGGCTGCTTTTTGTCCAAAATGTTTTATCAGTTAGTTTCTTTGTATTTAGTTGATGTACTGTTTTCAAAGCCAAGTCAACGTGGAATATAAAACTAACAATAATGATAAAAACAAAACGTTATTCCTATTAGTTCATCAGCCAAAAAAAGTCACGTTCGATTGGGGGTTGCAATGTATATTCTTCGAACTCACGTCGCACACAAAAAAAGAAATAATTTCGCTCACAACTCAATCTACCATTTTGCGTGACTTACAAACAAACAAACAAACAAACAAACAGAGAATCGGCTATTAATATATAGATTTCAACTATACAATATTTATCTTTCGTTAGTTACTGTCTGTTTAATCAAAATATTTAACAAAGATGTTTCTGATCTTTTTCCCACCAGCTTCGTTGTTGTTGGTGTCTGTTTTAGGCTGGAATTCAGCATCGTATTTTTGAGCGATTTTTACGTCGCTCTGACTTACTGGTTCTTGTCTCATTTCACAAAAGTTATGTAGAATAAAACATGAATGGATTACAGCAGGCAGTTCTTTCAAATTTATGTCCATTTCTCTCCTTAATCATACGAACCGTGCCTTTAACCGTACAAATGCGCATTCGATAACCATTCTTGCTGAGGATAATCGCAGATCAAAAAAACGCTCGCAGAAATTTTTACCATCTTTTGAAAATTCTTTCATCAAAAAAGGCAATAAAGGATAGGCTGGGTCTTCTAGAATGCATACAGGCTAGTACGGCATGTTCCCCTTCAACAATAATTCTTTCACATTTTGGAATAGTTCCATCTCTGAGCATTTCATTCAATGCAGAACTCCCAAACATTCGGGCATCGTGGACGCTACCGAGCCATTTTATTACAACGTCAATAAAGCAGTAGTCATATCTTACAGTCCCTTGATAGTTTAAGGAAAAATAGCCTTTTCTATTGACATAATCCGTGGGATTATCAGCGGGCTTTTTTATCTTGATGTGTGTACCATCAACAGCTCCGATACATTGCGGAAAACCATATCTATCATAAAAGTTCTGGGACAATTGTTCTACTTTTGCTTCGGTGTTTGGGAGTTCTATGTATTTTGGCCAAGTATTTGTGATATTACGGAAGTAACACGGCGAACGATCTTTGAAACAGTTGTTTTTCCTAAACCAAACGAGTTCGCTACTTTTCGCATTCTACCTTCATCAGCTAAGTAATATAGTGTTGCAGCAACTTGAGTTTCAACAGACACAGGTTTCCGAAATCTGGTAGTTTGCTTCGTCAAGTATGGCCTCAACTCTTCACATAGCATGTAAAACGATGCTTCACTCATTCGAATGTTTTCTCTCCATTCTTCCGAAGTAGTCTTGTTGTTTATGATATTGGTCCACCAGATGTTAGTTCTACCAGGTCTAACCCAGTATTTTGGAAGATTTCGCTTTTTTCTCTTTTTATTTCTTTTTTTCTTTGAGTCGGCAATCAGGATCTTTAAAATAATTTCTCTTTGATGTTGGTGCTTTTGATAAAAGAATGAAATCACAGCATTCAAAACATTACAAGTTGAAATCCAAACATTTTGAAGTATCACAATCTGTTTGCTCAAATCAACTTTACTCAGCGCCATATTTCATACACACATACAACACAACACAACAAAAAGTAAGATTTCGTTTTGAAAATTATGCCGAAACGCCTTTATTACCTGTTCCCATTACAAAAACATCGTTTTAAAAAGCTATCCGATAGATGATGTATCACTTTCAGAAGCGGAGCGTTGTGATAGCTATCCGATACGTTTTTCATGCCGAAGTGACTCGTTTTTAATGGGAACAGACCCCCCTATCCGATATGGTTTTTAAAACGCAACGCAACGCTCTCAAATCGTCTAATGGATACATAACCTTAAAAACCTCAATCATTAAGGCCTTTAGGTTTCTTTTGTGATTGTATCACTACCATCTAAGGCTAATAGTTCATGAAACGAAGATTGAAAATCTCTATAGACGGCACTAAGAGCTCTCTTATGGACCTTGTTTATTATTACATCATTGGATTTCATACCAAACATCCATATTAATGGGCAGTAGTTAAAAATTGATAAAATATATACATTACATAGACGTCTGGCAGAAGCAAGGTCCAAGTACGGTCTTAAGCGGAGGAGAGCTTTTGTTTTTTGTGAAGAGGTCTTACAGAGATTTTCAACATGGGTTTTAAATGATAATTTGTTGTCAATAGTAACACCTAGAAGTTTGACACTGGAAACTGGTTTTAAACATATCTCATTAACACAAAAATCAACTATGTCGTCACTTTTAGCCCCGAGAAACATAATTTGAAACTTTGCTGGATTCGCAGCCATGGAATTTAATTTAAACCAATCGAGAATGTTTTCAGTCTCTTTTTGCAGGACAGAGACTACTTCTTCAAGAGTTTTTCCACTCTTATACAGATTATTATCATCAGCAATATTATTTCTGATAGGGTTTGTCATGATAGGCAATTGTTTGCCTCCAATAAAAAAATGTCATTCAAAAAATTATTAAAAAGTAAAGGTCCCAATATAGAACCTTGAGGGACTCCGATCAATACCAACTACTAACATAATTTTCGATTTTTACTCGGTGCTTACGATTAGATAGATAGTCATATACTAAATTAAGAGTTATGGAATCAACACCGTATGCTGCTAATTTAGTAATCCAAGCTTTTTTGCCACGAGTTTATAAGTTTGAACAGCGCGTGCTGGGTGCTATGGTTTTTCCGGAAACCACAAAGTAGTTTAAAAAAGATTTGCTGGAAATATGAGCTAAGTTGGTCTGCCATAGATTTTTCAAATATTTTTGAAACAGTAGGAAGTATGCTAATAGGTCTGTAATTTCCAACATTAAAGCTCTCCCCGTTTTTAGGAATCGGAATGATTTCAGTTAGTTTAAGCTGATTTGGGAATCTGCCGTTCTTAATAGCAGAATTTATGAGGTTTTTGATGTGGGGGCTTACAACGTTTGTTGCTAATTTAAGAGGTTTAGTTGGAATTGGACCACCGGTTTTCTTATTGCTGTTCAATGAAGCTATTAATTTTTGAACTGTCTCGTTGCTAACATCCTTTAGATGAAACTCACCCAAGGGATGAAGTGCTGATGATTTGACCCTGATAATACTTGGATGATTTTTGTATTTATCAATAGCCCTTTCGGTCTTATCAATTAAATTGGAGCAGTAATCAGGATTCCAATCTGACAAGTTCAAAGAACTAGTAATACCATTATAATGTGTATTAAACATCTCAGCCACTTCTTTTTCATCATGAATTATATCGTTCTCTTTCTTACAGAAAGAACATTTTACAGAGCATTTTTTTGAGAAAAATGGATTGCATATTTTCCAAAAAAACTGTAGGATTATATTTAGAGGAATTTATTGCTCTGTCAAAATAAACTCTCTTAGCTTTTTTGTTTAGTTTAGTGACGAGATTTCTTTGTTCTTTATAAGCATTCCAATCAGTTGTACTTTTTGTTCGCAGATAAATATTCCGAAGACGAGATCGTTTCATTATAGCGGTTTTAATTTCATTGTTCATATGAGGTTTTTCATTACCTCTTATAAGTTTTACCTTCTGAGGGGCATGCTTATCTAGAACTTTTTTGAAAATGCTTTCAAAATTTTCGTAGTCTTCCAGCTTCATTTCCGAAAATGATAGAGAGATCGTAAAGAAAATTTTCTTCCACAAGTTTCTTAAAATCTCTATATAAAACCCTTTTTGGTGGTAGTCTTACATATGTTGACTTAAACATTGTATAAATCAAATAGTGATAACCACTAATGTCAGTGTCAATGTATCCAGTATGTTGTATAAAATGTTTTTGGTTGGATAGAATTAGATGGATACAACTCCCATGTTGCGATTTCCAACATGTTTTAAAATTTATGTGGTTATATAAAATATGTTGTTCAACAAAAGATTCCAACATTGTGTTGTCTGGCTTAGCATTAAAATCACCAATGATCATACACTTATCGTAAATATAAAAATCTAATAATTTTGACAAATTAGATAAAAAATAATCAAGATTTTGGTTTGGTGGCCTGTATATTGAAACTATCAACCATTTCGAATTTTGTAGCCTAATTTCTATAGGAATAACTTGGATATCTTTAGGCAAGCTGAAATTCTGAAGATATATCGATGGTAACCCTGCCTTAACGTACATAAACAATCCACCGCAATTATGAGAGAGGTCAAGCCTGTATGGTGATAACTATAACCATGTATTTCAAATTGAGCATTAGGAAAAGACTCATCTAACTTTGTTTCAGCTATTGTAAAGATATCAAAGTTTTTATCTACAAGTGAAAATAAACTAGATAATTTGTTTCTTACAGAATTGATATTCAAATATCCAACCAGCACATTTTTATCGAATTTTTCTCGGACTGCCTTAAACGCTGTTAGATCATTTGTCTTCTCTGGTTCGTATACTTTCTGGATGGAACATACATTTTGACCTTTCTTTCGTCAATGCTTTTTAATTTGTTTCAGTTTTTTATCAGATTTAATGCGAATCTTGACTTACCTTTCTTTGATAGGTGTAGTCCTTTTCTCCCCAGATCATCAGCCTGTATGTTACCATTGTCCATAATATCAAGTTTTAACTGCTTTAGGTGATCGTTGAAATTTTTAACAGTTAGTGCCGCTTTACCATCGTCTATACGGCCAATAATAGTCGAGATTATGACATTACATTTCGGATTTTTCTTCTCAATGTAGTTCTTTAATTTTAATACAGTAGACTCCCGGTTATTCGAAGCTCCAAGGGGAGATAAGAATTTACTTCGAATAACCGGGAGTTCGAATAACTGAAAAATTCGTTTTCCCGCCAGATTTTCAACTTAACCTTAATGGGATGGATTCTTCTGAAGTAATTGAGGCATTGTGGTTCAGTTGAAGAAAAGTTCAGTTTGAAGAAAGAATAAATTTGAACAAATTGTTAACAGGTTTTAAAATATGAAAGTTATAAAGAAAATGTATCTAGTAAATACAAGGAGTTCAACTCTTAAAAAAATCTTTAATGCTACATTGTTTTTTACTATCAATGTAGTGTTTTTGACATGTACGTGTTATCATGTTTAACTGCTTTCTGATTTCAAGACCATTCTCGTCAAACAAAGACCATCTTTCCAAACATTCTAAGGCCTCTTCCAACTCTGACTGCTTTGGCTTCTTCGGGGGATGTCATGTGCCTCAATTTCATCATCATCGTCATCTTCGAGATTCGGCTCGTTTTGATCTTTGTCCTCATTAAGTACGATTTCCACGATTTCCTCATCAGTCAATTCAATTGATTTACTCGTGCATACCTCACAATCAATATCCACAAAATCATCTGCGTTCAAGATGTCGCCGTCAACTTCTCTTTTTTTCAACTCGCTTATGCTGTCAGAAAGAGATTTAAATGGGTCATCAGCATCATTGAGACTCGTGATCTGTGCTTCTTTTGAAATGCCTGCCTTCTTAAAGCAGTTTTTAACGGTGTCTTTTGAAACAACGTCCCATGATTTGACCAAGATTTGCATCCCTTCAAGAATGTTAATTTTAGGGACCTCTTTACCGCCGTCAATGAACTTTATTTGACGTTTCACAAGATTTGACCGGTAATATGCCTTCAATGCTCGGATTACACCTTGATCCATGGGCTGGGTCTTAGACGTTGTATTTGGTGGTAGAAAAACTAATTCTACTGCTTTAAGACCAGTGACTTCTGGATGAGCTGGGCAATTGTCAATTATCAAGACAATCTTTCGACCCGCAGTTTCAAATTTAGCATCGAGTTTTTTCACATAATCGGTAAAGATTTCAGAATCCATCCAGGTCTTCTTTTGAGCTTTGTAATGACAGGGAAGACTTTTGACTCCTTTGAAACAGCGCGGTGTAACCGATTTTCCGATAACGAACATGGCCAACTTTTCACCTAGGGCATTTCCTGCTGCAAGTCCTGTTAAACGAACTTTGCTGAACTTTCCACCAGCACATCTTTCACCTTTGGCATGATAGGTATTTGTTGGAAGCATCTGGTAGAACAAGCCGAATTCATCAGCATTGAAAATGTCTTGTAAATCATAGCGTGACAAAATGGTTGGCAGGTGTGTTTCTTCCCAGCTTGCTGTCATCTCTGGTGTACAAGACTTTTCCTCTCCAGAAATAATTCTGTAAATGATGTTTTGTCTGTGCTTCCATCTGTCTAGCCAGCCTTCTGAAGCTTTAAAATCAGGTTCGTTGAATTGCTTTGCAAAATCCAATGCTTTTTCTCGAATGATTTGACCACTAATCGGCACAGTTCTTTCACGAGCGTTAACGAACCACTTGTAAACTGCTTTATCAATGTTATCGTATTTTCCGGAAGAAAGCTTTTGTCTTTTAGCTCCATACTGGCCTGATTCATACTTGGTAAAAATGTCACTTTTATTCTTAACCCAGCATGAAAGTGTGTTAGGTGGGACACCATACTTTTTAGCAATAGACTTTTTAGTTGTTCCAGCTTTTTCAAGCTCTTTCAAAGTAAGATATTTTTCTTTGATCGTCAGAACAGCTTTCTTCCTTGACGTTGTCTGAGCGGTTGCCATCTTTGATGTGGATTTGAAGAGCCTTTAAAAAGTTTGTTTACATCCACCAACTTGTTTTTTAATCGATCTTTCGAAACGTTCGAAAATTAGATGAAACGTTCAAAAATCAAAGGAAACATTCGAATTTTGAATGATCCTTTTAAAACGTTCGAATGTTATAAAACGAAACGAAACAATACAACAACAAAGCAGTCACACCACAATTAGAACGAAAAAGTGAAAATTACAATGGATCTTGTTTCAATGATAATCAACGAAACACAGCCGATAGAAATCATTCTTATCAAGTATTATGAGAGTAACTCAACCGTTATGGGGTATCATGAGTATCAAAAGAAATGGAACGCTGTTATTGGTGAAGTCCTAGAAGCTAAAATGGAACCAACAAACGACATAGACAAATTTGCAGTGGCGGTCTGCAAAAAAGGAGATATTGTTGGTCATTTGCCTAAAGGAAAAACAGGAAAATTTGCCAAAACGATATTTTACTTTCTGAAGTCAGAGATGTTGTGTACTTGAAAAGTAAAACAGACAGGGAAAAGAACTAACTTTGGAGATGATAAGGGATTGAGGATCCCCTGTTTGCTTCAATTCTCTGGACCGAAGGAGAATATTGAACTTTTGAAGAAATTGCTTGAAGAGTGTAAATAGCCATGAATATTGAAACCTGATTTTTTGAAGAAAAAAAGTGTTTTAATCGCAGAAAATCAATGTTCTCACTCGACGATCTCCCAATAAGAAAAATTCGAATAACTGAGGGTGACTTAGCCTATAATTGGCCCCAAGGGGAATAGAAATCACTTCGAATAACCGAATTATTCGAATAACTGAAGTTCGAATAACCGAGAGTGTTTTTGCCTGAGTTGGGTAAGCAGATCCAAGGGGAACGCCATCTCACTTCGAATAACCGGGAGTCTACTGTATTTCGTGGAGATTTCGCTTGATGTGTCATCTTTAGTGTTATTTGTACCTACGTGTATGATAATGTTTGATGGTTTTTGTTTTAATATTGTATCAATTTTCTCGTAAAGATCTTCTACTCTCGCACCAGAAAAATACCTTATTTTTACGTTATCATATTTCGTCAATCTTTTTTCTTCTATACCATTTAACATAGAGTCACCGATTACAACAGTTGTATTATTCTCATATAAGCTTTCATTGTTTTGGTAAGTGTTTATAACTGAATTATTTTTTGAGTTGAGATAATTGCTGTGCTTCGACTTTCGCACCTCAAGTAATTGGTTCTCTAATGTTGGTTTACACTCATCCGTATTATATAACATACTGACGTTTGGTGTATCTAAATCAACCGGATTTACAACCACAGAGAGATCTTTGTTTATTTCTGCATTAATATTCATTTCTAATGTGTTTTCGTCATGAGAAAAATTTCGCCCGTCACGGACTAGTGGGTTCACCGTTAGAAAATCTATGATTTTGTTTTTTTCCTTTATCTTATTCTTTAAAAACAAAATTTCGGTTTTCAGCATTTCAACTTCTTCCTTTTCGTCCATTCGATCTCCTGTTCTTTGATGTAATTCACTGCGAATAAAGTCAGTCAATGAATCTTTAAGGTCTTGAAACAGCATAGTTCGTAGGTTTCTCAAACGAATATCATCACAAATCTTGTCCAAATCACAAATGGTCTTTTTCATATCCAAATGAATATCACCTTGATGATCATTGTTTTGTATCTTTGATTCCACATGAATTGGTAAAACTAAATCTTGGTTGTCTAACAATTTACTCAAAGTGTTATCGCGATCATTGTTGCCCACGTGTCCGTCCGCCATCTTTGCCGAATCCGATGTAGTAGTAGTAGTCCTTTCCTCATTTTCCTTCAAGGTGGATTCTGTGGTAGTTTTCTTTTTCTTCTTGGTACCAGCAGCCGGGCAATAAAAGTTTATACCAACAACCTCATCCTGATCAGCATCTGCAAATCCTTTGCAAACTGAATGCATCCAATAGTCACACCCATCTGATACACACCCCATCCATGGACTGTCTCTCTTAATGTCCGGATCAGACTTATATTTTATTTTGCATATGCTTTGACGGGCTTGCTTGGGCAAGTGCAGCAAAAGATGGAACTATCTGTGGACTGAAAAGTGTGGAACTTGGACTTTGAAGGGACATAGATGACGTGCGATGATTTAAGTCATACCATAAATTCTCTTTGTCTGTTGTGTAAAAATATCTTTCCTCTCTGTCTCTATCGAGCAGGAAGACCCTCGTCACTTGTTCGGTTTTTATTTTGTATAAGTTTGGTGATGAAAGTTTTAGTAAAGTTTCTCCTAGCATCAGTCCTGTTCTTTAAACTTTCAGCAAAGGTTTCACCACTGTGTTTAGCACCCTCTATTTTCTCATGACAATGGAGACTTGATCACCTTCTTTATTATAGACAACAACCGATTCAGGAGCTTTAACTTTGTCCTTTTGAACGGCAGGATTAAGTCTGGACCTTCTCGGTTTGACAGGTACGCCTCGTCGGTTTGAAATGCACAATGGAGTCACGTTAGCGAAAGTTTGGTTTGACGAAATTAACAGTTGATCTTGGTTTGACGGAGTTGATGGTGGTTCTCGTTTTGACAAAGTTGCTGAAGGCGGTGTATTAAGATTAAGGTCGATTTGAGGTATCGGTAGTAGTTGCACAGAGGATGGTTCATTTGAACGAAATATGTATGATCAGAAGTGGGATTACGTACTTCATACTTCATCTTCAATTGTTAAAGTAACGATTTCAATAAAGTTTTGTTGGCTCATCTTAACTAGAACAGAAAAAAAATATTTTCAGACCTTTTAATCTTGGCTGTATGTGTTGTATATATCTTATTTTATAATTTTATAAAATATATAAATATGCTAGGGAACGTCTTATTAGGGGTTGTTTAGGGTATCTAAACAAGTTTTCATGGCCAATGCCAGTATTGAGAACTAAGTAAATGTCTGTTTACCTAAGATTATTACTTCATATTATGAAAAGTCATCAACAAAGTGCGAGTCTATTCCTCAGCGAACCCCTAAAGATTTTGATTTCGATGGTAAAATGTAGTTAAGGTTGTGTGCCCTGCTCAATGAAAGGAAAAGATGAAAGGAAAGATTGAGTCAAAACGAATCTTTTGAAGTTAAAACGCGGGATAACTGCGTAATAACGCGTTTTCAAAATGGTAGCCTTTTAAGGCTGTAATTACACGTTTACCGCCCGCATCTTGGCGATTTCATAGCCGTGTAATAGCACTCTTAAAAAGTTGGCGTTTTAGCGTAGGAGTGTAATTTCACTGCTAATTCGCGGAGGTTAAGCGTGCAATTATACGGATTTCTCAGACTGTTAAACGGGGCCTTCAGTTTGTCGAGACAGCTTTTCTTTTCGGGCCAGATGTGATCACGTGGTTTCGTTTTGATAGGGTAGAAATTTAAAATAGTACACATAGGAACATATATTATGTTATTGCCATTTCTTATTCCGTTTCTTCCATCCGCCAAAAATCATCCTATCAAGATGAATAGGTGGATTCTTGGAATTCTTTGTTTGTTTAAAAATATTGATGAACTCTTCTTTTGGTTTTAGCAATAGCTGGAAAAACACAGAGCATTGAAGTGGACAAATCTTACAGTATATGTTGCTTTTCGGCTTTATTGGTATGTATTTTTCTTCGATATTTGACAATTCCGATCGTGTTTGTATCATAGTTTCAAAAAGTCTATTACTACCTTGCAACGTGTCATTGCTACCTTGCAACAGTTTTCACAATTTCCCTATGGAACCTTCTCAAGCAGTAGTGGCTTAGTGGTTAAAGCATTGAGCTTAGGAACTCAATATTGAGGGTTCAAACTCCGCTGAGGTCGGGTGTTGAAAAAGTCACGACTCCTGGATGTACTGTAACTGGCTCGATTCCCTGATGTATTTCGGGGAAAATAAAGGATAGTCGGGGAGATTAACACTTTGATGAACATCCGGAATATGTAGGCCTACTCCTTGTAGTGGCTTCGGCATTGAGTGGGGCGAGTGATTAAAAAAAAAAACCTTGGTGCCTTGGTGCAGTGTAGAATATTATATGTAAATTATATGTAAATTAGTGTAGATATATATATTAATGACAAATAATGACCTGTTACATTTAACAGTTGGGAGTAGCCCAGGTGTTGGTGACGTGTCGTTTTAAATACTTTGATACTTTTATGTACCTATCATGAGCAAAACCTTTCTTTCTTTAGCATGGTCAGAACACGATTGAAGCTTCTTTCTCCGTGTCCAACATAACTAAGCTGCAAAGTCAGGACAAACGTATGCCGATGTTCCTAATAATAATTCTCTTCGTTTGGTAGAAGAAGTCGACTTTGTTGGGCCATACAGCCCGTTCTCCGGTCATGATATCTGCTTTTGTTACCTTAGTATTCTATTGCCGAATTGCTTGCTGCAGGGAGTGGTATGCCTTTCCGCTGTTATCCAGCAATTTCATGCCAAAGTGGTTCTAATTGCAAAGATGGTATCAACCAACAAGTACGTGACATCTTTACAATTGTTTAGATTTTACGGTAATTTTGTGTATTCAACAGTGTTTTCAGCAGAGATGTAATTTCTATATTTGAAGTGCAGTGTTATGTGTGACATGGTTCTGCTGAGTAGATTAAGTTTTTTGAAATTGTTTTCATTAAAGTTTATAAACGTTTGTTTGCGTTTTCAGATTCTTCTGTTAAGTAAATTCTGCCAGTGGAATGTCAGCCATCACGTTATAGGTCGTTCTATTGAATGACTTCTGTCAGAGGAATCGTAAAAGGAAAAAGTTGTCGCTCATATAATCGTCAATAAAGAGTGATGACGTCAATTGATGGAAATTCAACATGCTTGGAATATCCCTTGTTGTTCTTATTCTGTCTACTAAGCTTGCAGCCAGCGCTCAAGTATCAACGCCATCAGCGCCATCAAGAGGCGTACTTTAACACCATACAAACGTTACAAAGGCACGTGAGTAGCTCATTTAAGATTGGAACTTTAGTTTGCTGCGAAACTCTCTTTCCTAAGTTTATACTAAGTTGTACGTTTACATTTTCAAGTTAGTTGAATGAAAATACGGCAGCTATTTCAACATCTTGGTAAAAACAATCAAAAACACAAAACAAAGTTGTGAGTTTTCTTGGAAGAAAAGGACGCCAAACGAACATTCGTCTGAGAGGTCGATGAATCATCGACGGCAATCAAAGCTCTCCCATGTTCTGGTTAAAAACTTGCATGGGTGCGCACTTCCCCGTAGTGATGTAGGTTGGCGCGGCTTGTTTTGGCAACTCTTCGGAGTTGTCAGATGGCACTAGTTCACAGAAACATTTAGGTCATCGCAACTCGATCGAAATCCTATGACACGCCAGGGTTTGAAGTGTTAGCATGTAGCTGAGATGCCGACTTTAATGTTCAAATCGTTCTAACGTTTCTCCCTACTTTGCAACACACTTTGTGACTACTTACCACAACAAAATCTTTTGGTGAGTCTTAATTTTTAAATTCTGCCACTACGTTGAAATAGCTTCGCCACTACACTCCACTAGAACTATGTTTGCCACTACACTCCACTAAACGGGATTACAGGCACCAACAAACTAATTTAAAAGGCTTCATCGGCTACGTTGCTGTTCCGACATAATGTAACAACATCAATCGCATGTGAGATCACAACATCACAAAGGCGTTTAGGTAGCCTCTACTGTTAATTCACTTCCTGAAATTCATCATGGAACCATGTTCAGTAATGTTTACAAGAATATTTCCTAAAGACAACGAAGAGAGGACTGGCAGGTTGGATTGAGCGTGATAAAGCATGATGATAATGCATTGTGAGGCAAGGTTAAGCTAGTAACAATAAAACCAAATCAAATCAATTTCAAGCTCCAACAAATTATCCGTAGCAGGTGGAGGGTGAATGAATAATAAGTACACAATCGAAAGCAAAAACACTTCTCATGTCATCACAGAAACATAATAAGTTTGTTACAAGGCAACAATAAGGCGAAAACAAATGACAAATAACGATTTTTTAGTGAGCGGTTGGGGCAATAAAGGCGTTTAATAAATGTTATTAAACTGGTGAGAAACTGCTGAGAAACTCTGCTTTTCTATGTTTAATACATTTACTACTTTTTTTCAATTTAGCTAATGAAAACACAACGATAGATCAGCCGAGGAGCACGCGACAAATATATATTGTCAGGCTGCTGGTAATCTAATATTTGAACTCGGTTTCGTGAAAAAACTGCCATGACCGAAATAAAAAAGAAAATTACACAATTAATGATGACAACCGAAGATGTGAAAGTGAGTCTGTTTATGTTTAGATAATAGATAAATGGCAAAGAAATGTAAAATTAGGTCTGTTATATCAAAAAGTTTGATCGCTGAAAACAGTTAATAAGGTTAAGTTAAGTTTGTTTTCAATACGATTTCAAACCATAACTTCACATTTTCTGCTATAACAGTGCAAGTATCTAAATGATATGATTCTATTTTTCTTGTGAACAAATTAAAAACCTGAAAATCCATTGTTTTTTTTTTCGCCGTGTTAGCTTAACTACTTTAATGGCGTTTAAAAACGCGTCCGTGGTGTGTATATCTTCTTGGAGTAGAATATCGGCTTCTTTAGTAAATAAAAGAAATTGTTGGCTAACTGGAATGATATGCGATACTAACTTCATCAAGCCTTATAAAATTGATTTTGTTTTTACAGAAATAATGAAGTCTACTGCGTCTAATGTTCCATAAGATGAACCTCTGCCGAACTAACAAGGTTGCAACGATATGATGAATTGGGAATCGAATTGGTTATATCAAGAAGGATTTCTTCGCTCGTATATTCGTCAATCAAGAACATCGATCAATTGATGGAACTTTGATATACTTAGAATGTTCATTGTGAAAAAATGGTAATGTGATTCTAAGGCTTGCTGCTAAACTTGCGAACATACAGTATCTAACGTCGCAGTGATTAAGTAGCGATTCTATCTAGAGGATAGGGAGATTTTAGGGAGGATTTGGGGCAACAAAAACGTTACAATCTGATGTTATTAGCTCCGATACGAAGGGATGTTAGAGTATTAGGTTGCTGACCCCCGGGTGTATGTGTTAGCATGCCACGGGGAGTAAATGACATGCTAAAATGAGTCAGCCTTATGACATGAAGCTATGACGGCTTTGCGTTGACCAAACGCGTTTGTGTGAAGTTTGTGTGTGATATAATGGAGATGATACTTAGAAAGGAATTCTATATGTTTGTCAAAATCTGTGACAATTTTTTTGATACATTTTAATGATTTAACACTACATATTTGGTAGTCCAACCTTCTTTCGTTTTCTAAAAGATTGTTGTGTGGGCGGATTTCAAGAAAGCAGGAACTAACATGAACTTGAGACTAATAAGTCCATTTTGCTTGAATAAATACTTTCTTTAAAATGACCATCTAGCTAATGATAATTTTTCCTTAAATGACCATCAAGCAAAAGACCTGTAAACTTTGTTGACCTTAAGAATGTTTGGAATTTTTTTGGATTCTATACAAATTAGTAGCGTTATAACTCTTGAAAATCTGATCTTAATAATATAAATAAAAATAAAAATGAAAAAACTTAAAAAAACGCGTTCTTTACGAAATTTCTTTAATATATTTCGGATTTCTAAAATTTTAGGTATCCTGGAGGAGTGGGGTAAATTTATCTGTTGATAACCGACTAAATGTAATGAGTGATCTTCATCAAAAAGTCCTATCAGAATAAAACAACTTTGATTTCATGGTTTTCAGATAGTTCTGAAAATCAAAAGAACAATAGTAATGTTTTACTACAGCATCTAAAACGAACCCTTAAATGCTTTTAATGAGATTTCCATCGGGATTAAGAAGGGCCTAATTATCAGTTTAAAATTTTATGTTTAACATATGAATATGAACAATAACCTATGCAATTTTCCCAATTACAATTTACAATTAAAACTATGTTAATATTATATGAATCGTTTTTTCAAAACGTTCTTCAATTTTCATTCAGCTGCCATCTAAATAATTAACCGTTCTTCGGAAAAACATCCCGCGTTAAGCCTTTGCTGTTTTTGGAGTGATCTTTCGATGATCAAAGTTATTTAACAATATTGATAGATTTATAACAGAAGACATTTTGTTTGGAGATTCGCGGCTCAAAAAAATAAATGTAAAAGCGGGTAAAGCATAAGTATTCGTTAAACTCTACTTCCGCTGCCTTAATCTTAAAGAGAAACTTTTGTTCAGGTAAAAAATTAAATTAGCAAAATTGCTGTGACTTGCTTTGGATTACCTTTCGAGAAATTCTGAAATTCGTTTAAATCTTGATTTCTTTGCCCTGTTATAATGAAAAGCTGAATCTGAAAAAACTCGTAGTTATCAAAACAAAAAGAACAAGGGAGAATTCCTTTCTGAATGTTCCTTCATTATTCAGAGATTGTGTGGTGACTGTTTTTTTTGTTTTTGTTACTTTTTTTTGAATGTTGGTCAACGGGTTTTCTACAGTGGACTGTCGTCAAAGGAAACCCACATACACTTCAGCAACCTAATTTTCTTTCGTTTCTTCTACGTTGCAAAAACATGTTTGTAACGTTTCCTAAAACAAATACTGGGAAAAACTCTCGATATGATCTTACTGAAAATCTGTGGATGATACGGTGTTTGCTTGTAAGGCTTCAGGCATTAGCTATTGCATTATCATTTTTCAGCAAGCGAGCGAGCGCTTCTGCGAGTTCTTGCAGTCTCTAACAGATCGTGTCTACTCCATAACAAGCCGAACTTATTATAGCCAAGCTAAGATCGTTAGCTATGGATATATTTAGTTCGGCTTGTTCTGGAGTGGACATGGTCTGTTAGAGACTGCAAGAACTCGCAGAAGCGCTTGCTGGCTTGCTGTAAAAACATTGTAATTTTTTTTATTTTTTTGTTTCGAAAGACATTGAAAAATTTAGTAAGATCCCCTGTTTTCCTTTTCTCCTTTTGATGAGATACCTTTCCCATTTCGGTCATTTTGTCCCTACATTTCCACGTCTTACCTGATTTTTCGGAACCTCTGACCACTTCTACACTGATCTCACCTTCAGTATGCTTCACATTCGGGTCTTTTGAACGGCCTGTAGTGTTTTCGCACTATTGTTACTTACCTCCACTTACCTAGGTCAGCTATCTCCAGAATCACATTACAAGTATCCACCGTGGCACAGTGATAATGGTAGTTTTGTAGCTATTGATTAACCCTTTTATTATGTGTATCAGGTAATCGACTCTATATACCCCGCATGAGATTCGAACCACTATTAAGTCTAAACTGAGAATGACCCCTTATACCACTGTGCCACAGGCGGATGGTTGTACATGTATAAGTTATTGATATCACTGTAATGCTGCTACGAAGTGAAGAGAATATACGTATTGCACTGGTTTCGAACCATCGACTAATCTGCAATCAGAGCGACAGTTTATACCAGTGCGCCACTGAGACATGGTTTTCGCACTGATGGTTTTTGTTCTTACTTCGATATTTCAACTTAGAAACTAAAGGAAGTTCGAAAGTGAAGAGTAGAAACTTCTTGCATCGGTTTCGAACCATCGACTAATCTGCTATCAAAGCGACAGTTTACACCAGCGCGCCACTGAGACATGTCCATCGCACTGATAGTTTTTGTTCTTACTTCAACATTTCCAACTTAGAAACTAAATGAAGTTCCAAATTGAAGTGAAGAGTAGAAACGTCTTGCATCGGTTTCGAACCATCGACTAATCTGCTATCAAAGCGACAGTTTATACCAGTGCGCCAACGAGACATGTCTATAGCACTGATAGTTTTTGTTCTTACTTCGACATTTCCAACTTAGAAACTAAATGAAGTTCCAAATTGAAGTGAAGAGTAGGAACGTCTTGCATCGGTTTCGAACCATCGACTAATCTGCTATCAAAGCGACAGTTTATACCAGTGCGCCACTGAGACATGTCTATCGCACTGATGGTTTTTGTTCTTACTTCGACATCTCCAACTTAAAAACTAAATAAAGGTCCAAATTGAAGTGAAGAGTAGAAATTTCTTGCATCGGTTTCGAACCATCGACTAATCTACTATCAGAGCGACGGTTTATACCAGTGCGCCACTGAGACATGGCTATCGCACTGATGGTTTTTGTTCTTACTTCAACATTTCCAACTTAGAAACTAAATAAAGGTCCAAACTGAAGTGAAGAGTAGAAACGTCTTGCATAGGTTTCGAACCATCGACTAATCTACTATCAGAGCGACGGTTTATACCAGTGCGCCACTGAGACATGGCTATCGCACTGATGGTTTTTGTTCTTACTTCAACATTTCCAACTTAGAAACTAAATAAAGGTCCAAATTGAAGTGAAGAGTAGAAACGTCTTGCATAGGTTTCGAACCATCGACTATTCTACTATCAGAGCGACAGTTTATACCAGTGCGCCACTGAGGCATGTCTATTGCACTGATAGTTCTTGTTTCCATTTTAAGATTTCGGAGTTATTAACTTAATTGTGTTTCATCTACTAACTTCAACACAACAAGTTATTATTCAGGAAATACAGATTCGCAGGCCCATGAGTGCCTCTATGAATCACTCGTAATTATAAGTCCTGACTTAAGCTTCTAGAGCTCCATAGTGTCGGTTTTCTTTTGTTACTTCTTATTGTCGTTTTTATTTCATTACTTCTTAGTTTCGGTTATTTTCGTTACTACTTTGTGTCGGTTTTCTATCGTTAGTTCTCAGTGTCGGTTTTCTTTCGTTACTTCTTAGTGTCGTTTTTCTTTCGCGTTACTTCTTAGTGGTGGTTTTCATTCGTTACTTCTGATTAGTGTCGTTTTTTTTGGTTTTATTTCGTTACTTCTTAGTGTCGTTTTTCTTTCGTTACTTCTTAGTGTCAGTTTTCTTTCGTACTTCTTAGTGTCGGTTTTCTTTCGTTTAACTTCGTTGTTGAATTTTCTTTCGTTATTGACTTGTTAGTGGTGGTTTTTGTTCGTTTTCATTTTTTAGCTTCATAGACTGTCTTTGGTATTCATAAGACTTCTTTGTGTATTTTCTCTTCTTAGTTATTTCCGTTGTGCAGATTTTTTTGGTATTTTTGTCTTTTTTTTGCTGGAGAAAGTCAAGAAGACTTTCTCCTGCTCCACAAACACGTCTTGTCATGATGAAATCTGACGTCAAAATGATAGTTATGATAGGACATCCATACTGACGTCTCACTGTCGGTAGAAGTCAAAAGGAAAGTTTTGGATGGCAGTGAAAGATAGTAACTGAATGAATGCGAACTGCTAAGTAGGAATCTCCAACATCTTTTTTCTGTTTCTATTTGTTAACGATTTAGACGATTCACAAACATTTTGAAATTTGTGTCAAAAAACACTGCGACGAAGAGCATTTTTATTGAAATATTGTGTATACTTCCATAGAAATGCACTCTGTCGTTGTTGTTTTTTAACGAATGTGCCGGCTGGGAACATGACAATATTTTTGTATGTCCAACATCTGTATTGATTTAGAATTTTTGAAAAATGTAAGCCGTGAAATAATTTTTCCTATTCTCAAACTTAATCAGTGAAATGCTTTGTCATGGTTTTGAACCACTTTTTCTACCCTATTTGAAAGCGCACTTACCAGTGAACGAAATGAAATATTTTTATATTTTCTGATGAATAGACATTTCCCTTAGTTTCAGTTTATTTCGACGATATTGGATTTGGCCAAAATAGCTCCTTTACACTTCGCTCGTTGCGCAATGTAAATATATAGAAGTTTGTGGAGATAACTGAAATGTTAGAAATGTCCATTCTATTTAAAAAAGAAATTTAACTGAAGTTAAAACCAGGCCTTATGTCAGTTTTGAAGTAAATAAAAATGGCGCTTTTTCGAATTAGAAACATTTTAGTTACAGTGCTTAGTTTTCACTATATTATGAACAAGGGTAAGTAAGACGTATTTTCCTCGTTAAGTTAGATCTGATTAATATAATAACATACAAGATATGTTATAGTTACCTGAAATTCTCGTCACATTTCCCCGACGAGGTTTTCTTGAATACAAGACATACATTATAAGTCGCTAGTAAATTACGTGTGCAGTCAATTAGTACAAGTACAAGTATCCGTTACGCAAAAAGCACAATCCCAGTCGGCAAAATCGTCAAAAAGTCACTGTGACGGAGAGAATTCTTATTGAAATTGTGTCCATATTTATATAGATATGCACTCCTTCGCAGAGATTTTTTAACAAATGTGCCGGCTGGGATGTCATCTGTTGAACATTTCTTCTTTTCATCTTTTCTATTCATCTGTCATGTAGACAGATCAATAAAATCTTTTATTTACTCGCGTTATTGTCCTTGTTCCTCTTCAGTTTCGTGACGTATTTACGTGGATGGTTATAAATAACATATTCACGAATGATAAAGAACACGGATTATATACTCATCAATTACTTCACAGCTGCCTCGCTTTGAAGTTGAATAATTAATCATCTGTATGTACGCCATGGACACTAGAAACCGTAAACAAACGCCATTAACAACAAATGGCTATGAATATACCGGCAGGTTTAGAGAAAAAAAAAATAGCCTTTTTGAATACCCCTTGTCACCTTTAAATTAATTCCAATACTAAATTTGTATTTGTCGGACTACAGACGTCACGAGACTGCTTCAACAAAACCTTAGGAGAATTTGGTTTTTATTGTTTAATAGTGACCTTAACGATATTGATGCGAGGAAGAATGCTCGCCTAAATTAAAGTCAAAATTTATAGACAGCAGCCCCAATTTCCTTAATATGTGTTCGCTTGGTGAAAAAATAAATTCAACAATTTCAGGCTTAGCCAATGTATTTTTGTGGACTCAAGGGGCACTGTGTCTCAACGAATTAGGGTAATATGGGGTAAGATGGGTCGGTAGGGTAAATCCCCGCCGACCCATCTCGCCCCATATTACCCTACAACATTAAGTTTGAATGTGATGTATCCTATGTGTCGTTAAACTTCCTGAACAAATTCTGATTTTGTCTTTATTAAATAACACTGATGTGTTACCGATATTACTTCATGGAGCCATTCTTTGAATCAAATTCACCAAATTATCACAGGCCTCGGTTTCTGTCATCTGAGTGTATCTGAATCACCTATTACACATTGCAAAAATATCCAAACTGTTCCACACTTGTTGTTCCATACGTATGCTTAGCCAACTACACCTTATTTTTTATAAGCAACCAGGGTCAGACCTTAGTAGTAATGTTGCTTAAAAAAAGTCCATTTTTTAATAGCAATGTTGCTTAATTTGTTGCTAAGAACTAATTGTAAAAATATGTATTTCCAGTCTTGGATACCTTTGTGTAAGCTTAAGTATTTAAGTACAAAATATACTGCAACCTAGTGTAACCACCTAGTGTGGCAATTTTTAGAAATGTGCTGTATTATTTCAAAACTTCATGTCGCTAATTTATGTAAGATCCTTGTAGTACTGTTGCTTAACTCTTTGAGAAAACTTACTAGTGTTGCTTATAAACGCGTTGCTTATAAAAAAAACGTGTAGCATAGGTAAACATATACCCCTTTATTAACAAATGGCTAAGAATACAAACAGTTTTAGGTATAGAAAATGTCTTTCGTGTACGGACGGGGTACACGTTTCCCTGCATCTAAAGTAAATTCAATATGAAATTTTTATGTGTCGTCAGTGTCACTAAGCTTTCTGAGTAAAAGTTTTTATAAATGGCGGGGCAGGGGTGGAGTTGGGGTGGGTAGTAGGGTAGTAGTAGAATGTTGGCCTGCATCAGAACTAATGCCAATGTTAAATATGTATATAGTTCGACACTTCATATGTCTTTAACATTTCTGAAAAAAGTTTAAATCTTTATATACTTACCAATATTGACGCCTTTCTTTGATGAATCGAATGACAATTTATTAAGTGCTTGTCAGCATCGTTGCCGCCACGTAATACAGATGTTATACCTCGTTATATTGTATCTAAACAAAATTATGTATTTGTATGACCATAGATGTCATAAAGTGTCCTTAACAAACCTTACAAGAATTTGGTCCTTATTGGCTCATACTGACCTTTCGGATTTTGATTCAAGTTAGCTTTCTTTGGCAAATCTAAGGCGAAATTCGCACTAGAAGGGCTTGATATTTCTGCTCAAAACGTGTCTGGATTGTAAGCTTCATGTTTCACACATACCGGAAAAGTCCACGCTATTCCGCCATGCATTTGCAACTCTCTGCTAAGTAAAAAACAAAATCCATTATAAGCAAGTGGTTATGAATACAAGCCGTTTTAGGGAAAGTCAATGTCTTTTTTGATATAAGGTGGCCTTGCTTCGGAACAAAGGTTTACATGAATTAGGCCTTTATCAACTAAGAATGAATCTATCGATATTAATGAAGCAGCCTTACCAAAATTCTTACCAGAATTTAAGGTCAATTTTGTACACAAGTTGGTTTGAGTGTGTTTGACTCGATGATCAATCAGTATCCAGCGGGTTAAATCGTCGAAAAGTCACTGCAATGAAGAGCATTTTTTTTATAGAAACAGTGCGTATATTTCTATAGAAATGCACTCCTACGCATTGACTATTTCAAGATTTTTTCCACTAGGTAATTTTTGATATTTCATCGTTGTAATCTCCAGGAGTTTAAGACGATTATGACGATTACAGTGAATTATAATCGCCACAACAAGAGTTTGATTTCTTTGAAGAATTTCACTTTCAACAATCAGCAACAACTACAATGAAGCATTAATATATACCATTAGTGAAATAACAGAAAACATAGAAACGAGGCAGCACTTGGTAACTCAGGATTATCATGGGATTCAGAAAGACAGTATGAGGCGGGAGCCAAGGTAATGCTAAACAAACAAACAAACAAAATTCATTGTAGCTTCCATATCTTTGGTCTAGTAAAGACAAGGTCATTTTTTTTACTTAATTTTGTCCTTGAGGAAACATTTGAAACCTTCAAATTAGTTGGAATAATAGTTTTATATTAAACAAGAAAAGTTCCTATACTCCAACCATTCTTTCAGACTTTTATTGTAATAACAGAATATAAGACCACGAGCATGGCGAAAAAGTAAGACCAAAATAAGAATAACTTGAGGCCTCTATCCCTTCTTAAGGCGCATATCCACTTCAGATAATTGTCCGCAGAGCGGACCGCATCGGTTCGCTAAACAATAAACCACGTGAAAATAAGTACTCCCCTGTGATAAGATATTCCATTTTTCTGAGACTGGGAGTATTTTTTTACTGGCAAAAAATACTCCCTTGAAAAAAGCTGGCAAAGATGGTAAAACACGTAAATTTCATAAAGAATTCCAAAATGACAAAGGAAAAAAGCAAACTTTCGGAAAAGGGCAAAACAATTTACTTTGGTTGGTGGGCAAATGTTTTACAAGAGCAGATCAGTCACTATTTCAGCGGATGAGCAACTTAATATAATCAAAGATATTCATGAAGGACTTGGAACCGATCCCCACTCACATCGTGGGAGAGATGCCACATACTATGTTATCATATAAAATTATTATTGTTATATAAAATATTTTAACAGTATACAAAGCTTCAGCTTATAAAAATGTTGCAATTAATGCTAGTCCTGCTTTCTAATGTTTCGAACGCTGCTTTTTTTCTCAAATGTCAGAACTGACTAAATCGAAAAAACTTGACTTAAGGCGCACAGTAGTCAGAGGCGGATACAAACATAGTCAAACTTTGTGGAGGGGTACATTGTCACGAATTATTGTTTAATAATTACACGCTTTTCTTTTGTTCTCTTAATAACTTAACTCTCCTCCAGAAAGTTTGACTATGTTCTAAATCCGCCTATGGTAGTGTTAATACATTCCCTAAATTTCATCAAAATAAATCATAATTGAGATACTGATCATTTCACTTTTTCAGACTATTCTTATTTTGCTCCAGTTTTCCCAAAATCTTTCCTGCTATTTAGTCAATGCATCCATTTTGAATAAAACCCGACGGGGAGTACTTATTTACTAAGGGAGTAGGTTTTTCCTACTAGGAAATAAGTACTGAGGGAGTACTTATTCACTAGGAAATTAATGCTGGGGAGTACTTATTTACTAGGAAATAAGTACTGGGGAGTACTTTTTCTGGGGAGTACTTTTTTACAGCGACACCGGTCCGTGGACAATTATCCGAAGTGGATATTCGCCATTACATAAACTACAACAGTCTGAACAATTCAGGATGTGAGTTCCCTTACAATTTTCTCTCCAATTACTGGACTTAGCATAAATAAGAAACAAGAGGCCCATAGGCCATAAGGTCAGCGCAAATTGGATGCTTTAAAAGTCACAAGAATACAGCTTGCAGAAAAGAAGCTTGATTAGTATCTGAATAGCCCATAACGGTTGGTGGACGTGCGAATCAAAAATGCAAATCCACTCGCCTTACAACAAGTAGGGCCCACTATGATGAAAGAACCCCCGTAATATATATTAATATGATACCATATTTCACTAGAATTACATCAGCAGTTTTGAATAGGCAAGATGTCGTATGAATGATAATCGGACAAGCCTGATCTTCTCTAACATTGATAACCGATCAGCCTTTTCACGGTAACCATATGGTTACCGTCACTTTTTTGCTTTTTATTCGTTTTATATGTGTGAATATCAACATTGCTGGCCTATGTTCTGCAAAATATGACCTTTTAACTTTCAGGATTTGGCGCGGTTGGCGTTTTGCGCTTTTTAGTTTTAAAATGGTGGCCATGTTTTTGAAGTGTATTTTTCTTGCTGTGAAGTGAGCTATCTTGGAGCTGGTTTTCTATCGCTGGTGAGTATCAAGTGGCTTAGTTTTTTACTGTTTCATGATCACAAAAGGTTGTAGTTTTTCAAACAGTGTATTACATCAAACATACTTTTGTATAATAAACTTTCAATAAGTAGTAAAAGTTATGGTAAACATTTGGTTACTCCGACCAGAATGGGTAGGACTGAGCTGTATTATCTTTTTACCAAATGGTTACTCCAAACATTCAGAATAGTGAATGGAAACAAACTTAATAATGTATAAGTGCAAAATTGTTTCAAAATTAATTGAGAGCATGAGTATTAGAAATTATCCAGTCACCCAAAAAGTCATTCTCAACTGCTGTTTATGTCGTTTTAGGGTAAAAAATGAGCAAGAAACGATTCTATAGTGCAACTGAAGCATTGAAAATAATTCTGGAAGGGGGAAACGAATCTGATCTCTCAGATCTAGATGACAGTGATGATGATGATGATGATGGCAATGAAATGTCAGCAAATCTTCCACCTCGTATCGGTGGAGAAACAGACCCGGAGGACAGCAATGATGGAAAAGGAAATGTGTCAGCTGATGATGATCGGGATCAACCTTGTGATTCTGGGACAGAAGATGACCAGAGAATTGAACAATCAGCTGTAAACAATAATCTTGTAAATGAGGAACGTATAGATGCTTCAAAATTTGGTATACACCACGATGGCGACATATTCAAACTCCAATGACAAATACAGACTTTCTTGGTAGTGGATTTAGTGCTCCCCCTGATGACGCAGATACATGGACACCGCTTATGTATTTCAAATTATTTTGGAAGAATGAGCTGAGTGAGTTACTTTCACAGCAAACAAATTTGTATAGCGTGCAAAAAACAGCAAAGTCCAGCAATACAACAAGAGGAGAAATTGAACAATTTCTTGGTATTCAGATGTACATGGCCATTGTCGATTTGCCTGCATATGCTATGTACTGGGTCAATGAGACACGGTATGCTCCCATAGCAAGCGTGATGTCTATTAATCGGTACAAATCACTGCGTGAGTATTTGCATGTCAGCGATAATTCAAAGCTTGATGAAGCTGAAAACAAAGGGAAAAAACTGTACAAGATCCAACCTGTTTTGGACCATGTTTCGAGAAACTGCAGAGACATTGAACCAGAGATTGAGCAATCAATCGATGAACAGATCATTCCAGCGAAAACGAAGCGAAGTGGTATCCGACAGTACAACCCACGAAAGCCTGTTAAATGGGGCTTTAAAAACTTCGTACGCTCTGGTGCATCGGGTATAATGTATGACTTCTTTTTATATTCTGGGTCCACAGGAAAAGAGAAATGCACAGGATCTAACGTTGTTCTGCGGTTGATTGAAGGCCTTCCAAAACACCAACACTTCAAAATATTCTACGATAATTGGTTTTCTTCTATCCCGCTGTGCTTGGCACTGAAAGAAAACGGTTTCCTCACTTGTGCAACTATCAGACAGGATAGAACTAAAGGATGTCCATTATCAGCGGAGAAAGATCTGAAGAAAGGAGGTAGAGGTTGCTCAGAGTACAGGGTTGATGCCAACTCTGGAATCTCAATTACAAAGTGGTACGACAACAAAAGTGTCCAAATGATTTCAAATTACTGTGATCCTACATCCACAACGACCGTAAAGAGATGGGATCGAAAGGAGAAGAAGTACATTCAGATTGACTGTCCAACGGTGATACAAGAATACAACAGCAGTATGGGTGGTGTGGACCTTTCTGACATGCTTATATCCTTGTACAGAACAACCATCAAGTACAATAGGTGGTACTTGAAAGTGCTTTTCCATTGAGTTGACATTTCAAAAGTCAATGCGTGGTTACTCTACCGCCGACATTGCACACAGCTGAATGTACCAAAAAGATCTCAACTTTCACTTCTGAAATTCACTACAGCTATTGCATCAGCACTTATCAACACAAACACTGTTACAAGATCGGTTGGTCGTCCATCCAAGAGAAAATCGGACACAAATTTACAACCAGAAAGACGTGTCACGCCAACTCCTCTTCCAGTTGCGGATGTTCGATTTGATAGTATAGCACATTGGCCAGAATATCGTGATAAAAAAAACAAGTGCCGTCTATGTAAAACAGGAACTGGTCGGGTATACTGCAAAAAATGTGGCTTGTGCTTGTGCTTGAATAACAGTAGAAATAGTTGGTGCAAAACTGGATGTGCTCTATTTTGCCTTTAGAACATATAAGTTTTCATATAATGAATGTACTTTTTTAACTGCCCTGTTGTGTTCATTAGATGTCATGAATAAGCTGTAACTGTATTAAGCATTGTTTTCACATTATTATGCATAATATGTCATGAATGACCAATATAAGTCAAATCTATACATTAATTGTCTCCTCAGTTTCCCTGACGGTTCAAAGTAACCATATGGTTACCATCCATTTCTCCAACAATGCTGACGTCATCAAAAATGCAATACCACAATTTTGAAGAGTGGCCTAAGACTAGCCATTGAGCAAAAAAGAAATTTTTTTCCTTGGGTTTAAGAGGTAGTGAACAATAAAGAGAATCGGGGATAATTTCGCCGGCGAAAACTTCGTAATTTTGCAAAATTTTACTAATTTTTCTCATAAATTTCACTTTTTCAAAACAATTAAGCCCTTCTCTTTTATTAGCCGAGAGATTTTCGTGGCAGCATAGAATCCATATGGGTAAGAACAACTACAACAACTTGAGGATTTTGATCGGTTTTATTTCAACTTCAAGTTACTAGTTGGACTTTCAGCTTTACTTGATTTACAACCTTACGTGCTTGGCTAATCACGCAGGTGAATTTCGTTTCTACCAATTCAATTACCAATTCAATTCAATTCAATTCAATTCAATTCTACCGTACATAAGACTTTGCAATGACTTCTTAACGAACTGACGTCTTTTTTTCAACTGACGTCCAAAACGTAAAATTTGAGAAGTTTTTAGTAAAATTCTTTATGAATTTGCAGTTTTAACGGCTGCAATATGATTCAAAAGAAGAAGATTATCACGCTGATTCTGCTGATATATATTTTACCGTCCAGATCGGAGAATTCGACTCAAAGTTTGAGATTTTCAGCTTCGAAAAACAACAACAAACGAAGATTCTGCTCACCAATCCGTCTGTACGCTAACCACTATGCTTCGTTCCAGCTTAACATCTCAGGTACCGATATCCTTTTATCCGGCGATGTCGGAACGAATCCTGGACCATCTCAATGCTCCCTTTGTTCTAAAACTGTTCGCAAAAACAGCAAAATCGTCAGCTGCTGTCGTTGTCAACAGAAATCTCACCTCCATTGTGTTGATCCGAAAAAGAAAGCTTCGATCACCGATTGGATGTGTTCGCAATGTTTACCCTCCATCCTACCGTTTTGCAACGCTCGAGATCTCTCCGAAATTGATCAAGAAATTGCTCAACAACACCATCAAGATCTTCAACTCGAGCGGCTCAATCAAAACAGAAACTTGTTTAGTGTCGCCCATCTCAATACCCAGTCGATGGTCTCTACATTCGACGAATTTGTCCTCTTCGTCAACAGGTATGATTTTGATGTGCTAACTCTTACTGAAACCTGGTTAAATGACAACCCTTTCCTACTCGAGTATGTAAAGATCGAAGGCTACAAATCGTACTACCATAACCGAGACAACAAACGTGGTGGTGGTGTTGGTGTATATATCAAAGATAATATAAAGCACAAACTGCGAAAAGACATTGTTAAAATCAACCCAAATCTTGAACATTTATGGCTTGAAATCGAGGGGAAAAATAAGCATTCAAAATTACTTTTATGTGTTGCTTATCAGCCAAACTTCACGCATCATGAGAAATCAGAGTGGCTCGATAACTTTGACCGTGTCATTGGAAATGCCACTCTTGACTGGAGCGGAAATGTGGTGATTACAGGTGACTTCAATATTGATCTCTTGACGAACTCTCAGATTAAAGATTCCTAAATAGAAATCCTACGATCATTCGACCTCATCCAACACGTCAACTCTCCATCTCGTAAAGGAGTATCCCTTATCGATCACATTACGACTAACTCCTCCTGTAAAGTAAAATTCTGTGACATTCTCCCAACACCAGAAATCAGCGACCACGATGCTGTATTCGCTTGTATCAACACTCGTGTTGCCAGATTCGAACCTCGGTACAAGATCATCCGTGACATGAGGAATTTCGACTTACCTGCATTTGTTGCTGATACGGCAACCATTTCATTCAATCTTGTGTATGCAACCGATTGTACCAATGACAGTTTAAATACATTGAACTACTTACTACTTAACTGCATCGAACGTCACGCACCCTTGAAGAGAATAAAAGTCACTCGTCCACAAGCACCCTGGATGAAAGACTTAGTGATGAACAACTTCCCAGTAAACACAAAATGGTCTCTAAGACGTCTTTAAGACGTCTTTTAACATACCCAAGAGACGTCTTTGAAACGTCTTAGACTGGTTAAAATGTGTTAACGCTTTGAGACGAGTCACAGAACGTCTTTAAGACGTCTTTAAGACGAGCTGAAAAGACGTTTTTAGGTCGTTTTTGAGACGTCTATTTCGACGTCTTAAAGACGTCTTTGAGACCTCTATTTCGACGTCTTAAAGTCGTCTTTAAGACGTATTTAAATCGTCTTTTAACATACCCAAGAGACGTCTTTGAAACGTCTTGGACTGGTTGAAATATGTAACGCTTTGAGACGAGTTACAGAACGTCTTTAAGACGTCTTTAAGACGAGCTGAAAAGACGTCTTTAAAACGTTTTTAGGTCGTCTTTGAGACGTCTATTTCGACGTCTTAAAGACGTCTTTGAGACCTCTATTTCGACGTCTTAGAGTTGTCTTAAAGACGTCTTTGAGACCTCTATTTCGACGTCTTAAAGTCGTCTTTAACACGTCTTAGAGTTGTCTTAAAGACGTCTTTGAGACCTCTGTTTCGACATCTTAAAGTCGTTTTTAACACGTCTATTTCGAAACTTAAGGGACGTCTTTAAATCTTCTCCTGGCTGTAATCTTAAAACGCATGTGATTTTAAAGGTTTTTGCTTGTTAAAACATAAACAACGAAAGTATTCCTTTTTCCATAAATATTTTCTCCAATACAAAGTCTTACAAAACATATAAAGTTTTCCTTTAAAAAATGCAATACAACTCTTTATAAAATATCTACATGAAATTTCCAATACAAACTTTTAAATACACGCTTTTCATCTTCCCCTTTGCAATTTTTCTTGTGACTACGAAAACCTTTTATTAACCTTTTATTGTCGTAGCGTATCATATTGTGTTTGTTGATTGGTTCTTGAGATATTTATTTATAATTATCCTTTTGTTTAAATAATTTTTGATATGCGTATTGCGTTAAAAAAGTTGACTTTATTTTAACTTTTCACGTGTCGTACCGTAGCGTATCAAGATCAATCAATCTGGCCAATCAGATGTCAGATTTTAATACGATACGCTTATCAGTTTTTTCTATTGGAAAACGGGCTTTATATGATTCGGAGAATTGAATTTTTTAGAGCACTCGCGCGCTTTGTTTTTGTACTTCATTGTTCAACTTGTCTATACAAAATAATTCAATGAGTTTTCGAAATCATCGACTCAAAACAGGTGTTAAATAAATATCGACTATGTTTTCCCAAAAAAAGTTGTCTTTGCTTTTTGATAATAATTTGCTGAAAGCATTGAAAGCAGAATGAGAAATGGAACTAAAATTGAAATCAGATACCCGGGTGTGTTCCCATTAAATTATCATGAACATTAATTAACGAAAAAGGTACAACACGTAGGCCCGAATTGAACCATTTCACCAATGCATATAAAAGGACCGTGTAATCTAATATCAGCAATCGCCATTATGTCGTCAAGGACCAGTTATGACTTTAAAGAAGCGTTTTACATAGACTTAAGAAAGGCTTTATTTTGTCTCGGCAAGGACGTCTTTGAGACGTATTATGAAATACGTCTTAATAAAGACAAGTTGAAGACGTCTTAGAAACGTGTTTTAAAAGACGTCTTATCTACGTCTCGGCAAGGACGTCTTTCGCACGTATTATCAAAGACGTCTAAGTAAAGACAAGTTGAGGACGTCTTAGAAACGTGTTTTAAAAGACGTCTTATCTACGTCTCGACAAAGACGTCTGTAACACGTATTAACAAAGACGTCTAAATAAAGACAAGTTGAGGACGTCTTAGAAACGTGTTTTAAAAGACGTCTTATCTACGTCTCGGCAAAGACGTCTGTAACACGTATTAACAAAGACGTCTAAATAAAGACAAGTTGAGGACGTCTTAGAAACGTGTTTTAAAAGACGTCTTATCTACGTCTCGGCAAAGACGTCTGTAACACGTATTAACAAAGACGTCTAAATAAAGACAAGTTGAGGACGTCTTAGAAACGTGTTTTAGAAGACGTCTTATCTACGTCTCGGCAAAGACGTCTGTAACACGTATTAACAAAGACGTCTAAATAAAGACAAGTTGAGGACGTCTTAGAAACGTGTTTTAAAAGACGTTTTATAACAGACCAGCTAAAGACGTCTTCACTCGTCTCAGATACGTCCGTACCAGTTTGAGACGTCTTAAAAACGTCTTGTGTTCACTGGGTTGCAGCAATCATGTCACGAAAAGCGAACCTTAGCGCATCAAACGCAGTCCGACTCCGATTGGAAAGAATTCCGTGAAGCTCGAAATGCTCTAAAAAGACACATAAAACACATCAAGAAAACTTTCTACCGTAAACTTCTCTCATCGAAAAAACCAAAGGAAGTCTGGAAGCTGATCCATCGATTTCTTCATCCAAAGAAAAGTGTAATCAATATTCAACCGTCCGAACTAAACGCACACTACATATCCACAGCCCCTAGGATCCTCGGTTCGAAACCAACATCAATCGAAGAGATTCAGATCCTTCTTCAAGATTTCGTTACAGATGTTGAGCAAGAATTCGAATTTCAGCCCGTCACGTACGAACAAGTACTCAAAGAAATCAAGAATCTCCGAACCGATTGCTCTGCTGGTTACGACAACCTTCTAGTATCACTCATCAAACCCATCGCTGACCACCTCGCATCCTCACTAACACACATCATCAACACAGGAAACGCCGAGAATACCCTTCACCAAAAATGGAAAATCGGCAAAGTAACACCTATACCAAAAACAGAACAATCCGTCACTCCCGATCAATTGTGACTGTTCTACCTATCCTATCGAAAATCTTTGAACGTTTAATGGCAAGACAAATTGTAGATTTTGTCGAAAGAAATCAGATATATCAACAAACCATATCTGTTTTCCGCTAACGTCATTCGACCGAAACTTTGCTAATGAAGATTCGAGATGACATCGTTGGTGCTATGAACAAAGGCGAAATCACACTAGCAGCGTTCCTCGACTACTCTAAAGCCTTCGACACAGTTGATTACAAAACTCTGTTGGTAAAACTACGAAAGATAGGCTTTTCAAATAAAGCTGCCATGCTCATGTTGTCGTACCTCAGTGATCGTCGCCAATTCGTTCAGGTTGATGACAAAAAGTCTGAATATGGGACAGTGCTATTTGGCGTACCTCAAGGCTCGATTCTTGGACCGATATTGTTCAATCTGTACACTGTCGACCTGCAGGAAAACGAAAACGGTGGGATTACGAATCAATATGCAGATGACACTACCATATATGAACACTGTAAGCCAAGAGATATCCCAACAACAATCATCAACTTTAACCAACGCTCAGATCAATTAAAACAATGGTCGACCGCAAATAATCTCGCATTTAACAACAAAAAAACCAAAATCATGCTCCTGTCAACTTCAAGAATGGCAAAGATTCATGACTTCTTGAACCCTAACCATGCAACTTTCCATGTCTACCATACATATCAACTGATCGAACGTGTTCCAGTTTACAAACTTCTTGGTGTCCAATTTGATCAAAATCTAAACTGGGACACTCACATCGAAAAAATCTGCTCCTCAGTCTATGCAAAGCTTTACGTGCTACGTTATTTCCGTCGAACAGCCACATACCGCTTGAGGAAACAGCCAGCAGAAGCCCTTTTGTTATCAAAAATCCAATACTGCTGCTCGCTCTTCTGGAACCTTGCCCAATCGCAATTGAAAAAGCTTGACAAACTACTGTGTAGAATCGCTTCCTTTGTGACATTGAGATATTCTACGATTCAAAATGTAATCGAGCTTGGTTGGTTACCGATTCAACAACAAATTCGCTTTGATCTGATGAAACTAGCCCACAAATCGATCAACCAGGTTGAATTTCCAAGTTATTTGAAAGGTTTTAAATTGAGAATTGTTGGGCGTGGAATTCGAAATGTTGATGATATTACTTCAAAATATGATATTAACGTGTCAGAAAAATTGTTCATTGGCAAGGCAAGTCGCCTGTTAAATGACATTCCAAAAATTATCAGGGAAGAACCTGACCCTAAAAAATTTCGTAGCTCTTTAAAGAAATATTTATTGGATGTTAGCTTAGCAATATTTATTATGAATCACGCATAAGATTTTTAACAATCGACACCTTTCGGTTCAATATTTTAGTATCGCAACCAATCTCATAGCCGATATCATTATCGTAAGTCAAGTTTGTTTGTGTCCGATTCTTTTGTTAGTCTGCCAACCGATTTACCTGTTAGTTTCTTTTTTGTGTCCCTGTCTAAAGGTCTGTCGATTGATTAGTATATATATTTTACATTATGCCCAATAAATAACTTAATCTTATTTATTTTATTTCTAACTTTTCACATCCATATCAGCTACTCCAATATTTTTAGCGCTTTGTGCGGTTCGTTACTACATCCTAAAACCAGTGACATTCTAGTCATTTGAATTTTGAGATCACTCCAGATTACCACAGCCAATTCAATTTCTATATTGCAAGCATCCAAGTGAAGTGAAGGGAACACTTTTTGTATTGTAGTATACTTAGATTGTTACAAACTGGCTATTCTTTTTCCAAGAATAAATGTCGTACTTTAAGATTTCCGAGTACCAATACTGCTAGTTCCATGATCATTTAGTTCCAATCAACTTTTTCAAATTTTCAATTTCTCCAAGTTTCCAACCAGTACAAGATTCCAATTCTGTTCGCAGTCTTTTGCCAGTATCTTTTGAAAATTATATTTTATACGGTATATTCTTTCATAATAAATTATTTCTTTATTTAAGTATGCTTATTTTAATAGGACGAATAGCCATTGTGAAATATGGAAGTGCCTGAAAGACAATTAATAAAAACTAGCCGCCAAGGCGGCGTCGCTCGCCGCCCATGTTCAGCATGCGTTGACTTCACGAAAAATAAAATTAAGGAATTGGCAACCGAAAGTGTTACCATGTTGTAGAGCTCGAAAAACTGATTAAAAAAATGTATGGGATCGTTCCGCTACGATCAACCGTTACAGAGATATCATTCTTGAAAGATTTTGATGACGTCACAGACCCCTCCCAAAAAAGTTAGACCCAAATTTTTTGTCACCCCATCGCCTGTATCGCGGACCCGAAAAAACGTCAGTTATCCTAGCGACAGATTCGAAATCAAATATCAAATATCAGTTTAAACAATGGTTCCAAAAAACCCCAAATTTCATGTGTTATTTATTTGCACTCAAAACGTAGAGAGAAAAAACTTTTTATTAGCTTTTGTTTTAAAAACGTTACGCGCTCTAACATGGGTGCTATCAAACAGGGGGAAAATGGTTTCTCTTCTTAAAAAGTTCACACGGAGGAGAGAAAAAAGGCACGTGCTAAATGAATAAATAGAATAAAAAAACGTTCGATTAGAACGCTTAACAATTAAAAGAACAAATTAAATTATTAAAAGAAAAGCAAAAAAAAAAAAAAACATTTTCTTTTGATATGATACTCTTTTTTTACCTATCGTTTTTTAAACATCTTGATTGCTCAAAAAAAAGTTCACCCGTCTCAGACAGTCAGGCAAGAGTTAGTGGCAAACCGAACATATGCTGCCACGTTCTGCCACTGCTGCTTTTTGTCCAAAATATTTAATCAGTTAGTGACTTTGTATTTAGTTGATGTACTGTTTTCAAAGCCACGTCAATAATGTGGAATATAAAACTAACAATAATGATAAAAACAAAACGTTATTCCTATTAGTTCATCAGCCAAAAAAAGTCACGTTCGATTGGGGTTGCAATGTATTTGCTTCGAACTCACGTCGCACACAAAAAAAGAAATAATTTCGCTCACAACTCAATCTACCATTTTGCGTGATTTACAAACAAACAAACAAACAAACAGACAGAGAATCGGCTATTAATATATAGAAATAATAAAAAATAAACTGTTAGCTACTATCTTATTACATTATAAACATGCATTAAATAAAAAAATATGATTTTAAAAACGAAATATCTCAAAAACTGGTTATAAATGGCTATAAAATACTTAAAAGAGATTTGTTAAACGAGTTCTTGAGCTCTATCATATTTATTATTTTGGACACAGAAATCCCGTGAATATTGATACAACGACGAAAAGGTATGTGGAAAGGTATTAAAATGGGAAGCGGCATATTCATTAATTAAGGACTTCTTTAAGAAAGGATACAGTCTTATCAGTATTCACGTTAATTGTTGATTTTGTTACTTAAGGACTAACTGGTTTGAAAGAATTGATTTTTCGTTCACAGGACTTCTTGCCTTTTTGATATGGACAGCCAAAAAGTTCTGTGAACGAGCTGTTGCAGCTTCCTAGACTTTTGCTTTCCACAGTATTTTCTCCGATGATTGATAAATGTATGATTGTGTTATTACAACAAAAAGTTGTTAAGTTTTATGATATCAAGGGAAAAGCCTTTTTGAGCACTTTTTAGATACCTAACATAATAGGGTATATCTGATGGATTCTGTAGATTTCCGACTTCAAAATACGTATAATCACGCGTCACTACACACGGGCGATGGCAAATCAGCCTAATAGAAGTCATGTAAAAGCAACATGAATTCAAATTATAGGGTGGTGGACGGAAAATACCACCAGCTACATCTTTTGTTCTGACAAACTTTCAAGAGTGTTAGAATTTTACTGCTAACCAAGTGTAAATGTTAGACATTCACTGAAATGCAGTTTAAGCTATAACGTAGAGCGCTTTTTACTCAAGAGTATGGTGTCAGATTTCGCTCACGAGATTTGTCAATATACAAAGCATTTCTTGTTTATTTAAATTTGAAATAAAATGGTGATCGTTTTGAAGAGTTGGAAGTCCTTGATTTCAAGTAATTGCAGAAATGTTTCGCTGTACTGTTTTTGAGAAAGTTCATTCATCTGTTGTGAGAGAATTGTTGAAGACTTACATAATGCCAACATATTTAAAAATATGGAATGTCAGATGGCAAGGTCAACTCAATCTTACGACAACGAGAGGAAATATTTTCCAGTCTTTCAGATCTTACTGATTCTTATATCGACGAAAAGGTTTCTTTAGTGTGTTTGAACAGCGACAATGAAGTTGTGGGTGTGTTGTTGAATAAGATCATGAAATCGCAAGAGGATTATGAAAACCACCTGGTTAAACCATTTTCACCAATTAAAGGAGAGCACAAATATCAGGCTGACATAGCAGAATCTATGCGTAATCACTCACAAAATACAAACTTGTTTGAAGAGTATGATACCAAACGCTTAATTTACAGTTTTCATGGAATATCCATCCTGATTATAGAGGAACATTCCCTTCCTTGAATGGTTATACGATTAACAATTGGCATTTTATTGAAACGGGAAGGCGGTTTTGTCAAACAGGGGATTTGCATTTTACAGATGCGATACCGGTGATTAAAGACGATCAAATAGCTTTCGTTAAGTGTAGTGCTTTATCAATGGGTTTTATGTTGACCAAATCTACTGCGATTGGCAGTACTCACATCACATTAAGATTCTGTAAGCGCATATTGTGAAATGCTCCGGTGATGAAGGACATTTAATAATAGAAATAATAAATCAAATATGCATTTAATAATATTGATAATTAACAAATTATCCCCCGTATATGACAAATTTCCTGGAAAAATGTTTGAACTCTGACTTAGACCACCTTTTTAAATGTCTGTCTTCTTAAATCTACTCCAAATATTTCCAATATACAGTTCTAATTGCCTGACGTACTACTATAATATTGATACAACGACGGCAATATAATGAGAAAAGCCATTAAAATGTGATGCCACATCTTGATTACTTAAGTACTTCTTGAAGTAAGAATACTGTCTTATTAGTTTTCACGTTAATCGTTGATTTTGTTACTTAGGGATTAAATGGTTTAAAAGAATTGACGTCTCGTTCTCAGGGCTTCCTGCCTTTTCTATATATGGACAGTCAAGACGTTCTAGTAACGAGCTGTTGCCGCATACTAGTTTTAATATCAAAGTTGCTCACGTGTTTTGCTTTGCAGTACAGTGTGTCCCAGAGGATATTGGTCTGAGATTTTTAACAACCTACCCGACTGGTAGCCTTGTGGTAGAGTGCTCGCTTCCTGTTCGGAAGGTCGCGGGTTCAATTCCCGACCGAGTCATGCCAGCGACTATAACAGTGTGAATCATTCCTCTCTGCTTAGTACTCAGCAAGAGAGTAGGAATGATGTCTAAGGTGGTTGTCTAGTAGAGCGGTTCCTGTCATTACAGCCTCCGTAGCCCAAATGGGGGCTTTAAATGCTCTAGGACCTCCTTCGCAGGACCCTCATTGATAACAGTACCTTAAGGAACTGAAGAGGCTATCCTGGGTAAACATTCGTAAATAAATAAATAAATAAAATAAAATTACTTTTCACACATATATCAGATTTCAGCGATTTTTACACCATTCGATAGGGTTTTATTCAAGGATTTTAAAAATATATATTTTGTTCTACAAAAGCTTTTATTTTGCCATGAAAAAATCCAATTTTCTTTTTAATGGTTAATTAACACATCTTACAATAACAACTGTCAATGGTCATTATCAAAATCAATAATATTTCAGGTGGCTGTAAAACACAAGAGTCAGTAAAACAAAATTTTAAGCTGTCTCAACATGTCCCCCGTTTCTGTAAACACAGCCATTTGCTCTTGCTGTCATTTAATGAAGAGCGACGAATAAAATTTTGATTATTTGATTTAGATTGCTGCGCCAATAATTTCACTTCTCAACTCTGGATCTTTGGATCTCAGTGGAAGAAACTTTTTGTTTTAAGTGCAACTAAAGACAGGATGTACAAAATTTTGTAGAAGCCCCCGTCTCACAATTTTTAATCTTGTGATCAGAAATCAATTTTAGTGTGTTCAATAACATCGCGACAAGCTTTTAATAAACAAAAGAATAATTGCACGTGAAAACTTAATTTTATTAGCCATTAAGGAATTAATGACGGTGACAGTTTAAAGAAATCCTTTGTACGACAAAGGTTTTGGACTAAATTATTTAAAATATCGGTTTTTAAAATCCTTGAAAGAAATCCTACCAAATGGTGTAAAAATCCCTAAAACCTGATATATTTGTAAAAAGTTACAGCTTGTTAAAATCTCAGACCGAAATTTTCTGGGACACACTGTATTAGTATCTTTGCTTGATAAATGTACGATTGAATTATTTACAAACAGAAAGTCGTTAGATGTTATGATATCAAGGGAAATCTTTGACTGGAAAAGGCTTTGCGAGCACTTATTAGCTACATACCTTACTTAAGCCTGATTCAGACCTGACGATTACGACGATTAAAAAAATATCAATCGTCGTAATCGCCAATCGCCAGGTCTGAACACTCTCAAGTATCTCAAAATACTAATTTCAAAATTGCTTCAAAACACGATTCTTCTTTCCCTTATTAATGTTTGAACTTCAAACACGTGCCCACACGAACTTGAAACAATAGAATTGATGTAAAATTCACTAGATTTTTACATACAATAGAGCGACTACGAGGATAAAATATCCAAAGTTTTTGACGTTTATGACGATTACGACGATTACAAAAGTGTTCACATTAGACGATTATGACAATTATGACGACTACACTGAATTTTAATTGTCATAATCGCCAGGTCTGAACCAGGCTTTAATAACGTATCTCTGATGCATTCTGCGGAGTTCCGAAATCAAAAAAAATATAAGCACAGTCCGTTATACACAGGTGATGGTGAAACAGCCTAATAGAAGCCATTTAAAAGCAACATGAATTCAATTTGTAGGGTGGCGGACGGAAATTACCACCAGTTACATAAGGCCGGACAACAACACAGCAAGTAAGCGGCAAATTTTTTCATTCCATAACACAAAATTATATACTTTACATAGTTTCAAAGCCCCTTCATTCCCATACCCTATTTATCTCGTTTATCCGTCGTTTTTCCAAGCTTATTTTTCATAAATCAAAGTATTACGGACGAAAGCCTTTTTTCTGGAAACGTAAAATTTTTGCAAAGTGATAAATCTTCGAAAAGATATTGAAGAAAAATATGCAGTTTTGGATCATTAATTTGTTAAAACTCAATTAACTCGAATTACAATTACAAAACGTCAATGATGATTTAAATTTAAGTCGCAGTCAATTATAACTTATTTAGAAAACATTTATACAAATATGTCTGAATGTCAAAATCGTTTCCAAACAAGTTAAAAAGTTTATTAGCAGATTGAAACGAGTTTTAGATGTTCGTGGAGTCATAACATTTTAAGCCAAGTGATATATAGACATTATCTACTGTATTTGCATCTAAGTTGAAATTCCGGAAACATACGTTGTAGTGTTTTTGACTACAGATAATTGGAATGTATTTTGATATCTACCTTGGAAATGCTACAATTTATTAAAATTAGTCATGATTAGTCAATTTGTTGTTGTTTATGTTGTTGTTGTTGCTGTTGTGTTGTTGTTGTTGTTGTTGTTGTTGTTGTTGTTGTTGTAGTGAACTGAGGTTTGAGAAATGCATAAGTGCAATCAACATATGATTCCAACGTCCTTTTTTCTTTCGGGTTATGCATATACTTTTATTATCGCAACCAAAACATAAATACTACAGTATTGGAACTTTCTTCTTGTTATGAATGATGAGATGCGATCACTTATGTTTGCGGTCAAAATTTCCTTATGCCCAGTGGGCAAAATCTTCAAAAAATCACTGCGATGAAGCTCATTCTTATTGAAATAGTGTGTATATTTCTATAGAAATGCACTCATCCACTGTGATTATAATTAACTTCAAGATATATTAGGGATATTTTCTGATATTCGTGCTCTTGATTTTTAATGCTAAGCAATTACATTGACAGTTGAATGAAACTTTGTCATACTAAACTTGGGGATACCTCTTGTTCTGAAAAACTTTGAAGTGTTTAAATTATCGTAGACCCTAAAATAGAGTGGTCTTTATTCAAGAGTATGGTGTCGGGTTTCACGCAATTTGTCGATATAGCAAACATTTCTTGTTTATTTTCAGATTTGAATTTAAAGTGTGATGGTTTTGGATCGAGTTGGAAGTCTTTGATTCCAAATATTATTACAGAAATGTTTCGTTATACTGTTTTCAAACAAGCTCATTCACCTGTGTGAGAGAATTGTTAAAGACTTACACAATGCCAACATATTTAAAATATGGAATCTACCTGATGGCAAAGTCAACTCAATCTTACGACAACGAGAGGAAATATTTTCCAGCCTTTCAGATCTTACTGATTCTTATATCGACGAAAAGGTTTCTTTAGTGTGTTTGAACACTGATAATGAAGTTGTGGGTGTGTGGTTAAATAAGATCATGAATTCGCAAGAAGATTATGAAAAGCACCTGGTTGAACCATTTCTACCAATTAAAGGAGAGCTCAAATATCAGGCTGACATAGCAGAATCTATACGTAATCACTCACAAAATACAAACTTGTTTGAAGAGTATGATACCAAACGCTTAATTTACTGTTATCATGGAATAGTCCATCCTGATTATAGAGGAACATTCCCTTCCTTGAAAGGTTATACGATTAACAATTGGCATTTTATTGAAACGGGAAGGCGCTTTGGTAAAAAAGGTGATTTGCATTTTACAGATGCGATACCAGAGATTAAAGATGATCAAATAGCTGCCGCTAAGCGTAGCCTTTTACCGATGGGTTTTACGTTGACCAAATCTACTGCGATTGACAGTACTCACACCACATTAAGATTCTGTAAGATATTGTGAAAATCGCCGGTGATGAAGGACATTTGATAATAAAAATAATAAATCAAATATGCATTTAATAATATTGATAATTAAGAAATTATCCCCGTACATGACAAATTTCCTGGAAAAATGATTGAACTCTTACTTAGACCACCTTTTTAAATTTGTAAATTTGTCTTTCTGAACCTGCTCCAAGTATTTCCCAAATTCACTTGAACCACTTCTTTTCCCGACACCACTCCCACTTCCTTTCTTTGATATTTCGATACGGTCGTAGCAATGTGGTCGTAGGGAAGCGCACAGTATGCGAAGAGCGCGCAGAAAGGTCGATAGCGGCGCGCAGTGTAAGTTTACACAAGAGCGCGCAGTAAAAGGGAGAAGCGCGCAGTAAAAGGTAAGCGCGCTGTATTTCTTGACGTGCGCGCAGTTTGATCCTTCTGGGCCATCGTAGTCTCAATATAATTGGCAGTGGAAACAAATAATCTCATAAGTTTTGATAGCCACTTCCGATTCCAAAAATTTTTTTTGTATATTTTAGATAATCAAAAGCACTTATTTTAATGTTTTTTTGGTTGAAAAATTCGCGACTTTTAGCGGTTAAATTTTCGATTTATGAACTTAAGCTTTTTTTCTACTTAAGCTATAACTTTCATTTTTGCACCAGTGGTAGCTCTGCTTAGGCAAAGAAAGTCATAAAGTTTGAGGGCAAACCCCTGAAACGTTCAGAAGACATGGGACCCGAAGTACCCCTCAGTAGCGATTTTATGCTGTCGTACTAAATTTACTTTCCGTCGTACTAAAAATTGACTGTAATATTAGTATCCCCTTTAATATATTGACGGGGTTGCTTATGCTGTAGTGGTCATACGGTAGCATCCGTACGTACTTGTGCGACCTCGGTTCGATTCCCGGTAGGGGTGATGAAACTTCCCATCATTCTCATCATTTTAACCTGGTCTGGTCGACCTTGACCTTGGGAAAGACTCAATCTAACTCTCTTTCCTAGGTCATGAAAGGATCAAGGTAACTTGTGGCCGAACTTCCCTAGGTCATGAAAGGATCAAGGTAACTTGTGGCCGAACTTCCCTTTGCCACCTGAATACTGTAATAGTGATGTCAGTTTCATACGAATATATATAGTTGATACAAGTACCGCAAATTACAATCCGCTACCACAAATGGGACGTTCTTAGATTTAAAAATAATTTGTCCGTTAAAGCCAGGAATGTTCTAATTTATAGTTTTATATACGCAAATTTTAACTATTGCCCTCTAATTTGGCATTTTTCTTCAGCGAAGTCACGTGAAAATGTAGAGCGAATTCAGAAAAGAGCACTAGCTTTCCTCCACAATAATTATGACAGCTCGTATGTTACACTTCTAAATAAATCAAACAGAACTTTGATGAGCAATTACAGGTTGAAATTTCTTTGTATTGAGATCTTTAAGTCAATTAATAATCTTAGTCCATCATATATGAAAGAAATCTTTCGTCTTCAAGTAAATAATCGACCAACCAGAGCTCAAAACGTAAACAACTTAGCTACGCCAACGGTTTTCACAACTACTTTTGGCAACAAAAGCCTCATTTCATTAGCCCCTAAAGTATGGAACAAACTACCTTACTGCCTGAAAACATGCAAAGATCTAGCCACTTTTAAAAAACTGATAAAGAAACACAAACTTGAAGTGTAGTGACAATTTATTTATTTATCATTTTAAAATGAAAAATTTGTTGAAGTTATTTATCTCTTACTATGATGTTCTTACCTATAAAATTTTAAAAATTTTTGTAAATAATTCAAAATTGTAAATATTTCTATTCCCTTATATATATGTTTTTACTTAATTTGAAGCTAATTTATTTTATTTTGTTGTTTGTCGGTTTTGATTAGTTTTTTGTGTGTTCAAGCATAAAAATACTATTGTAAATTTTACCGACGTTAAATAAAGAACACTAGCCGCCAAGGCGGCGTCGCTCGCCGCCCATGTCCACTGTCCATGTATCACTGTATCAATAAACGTAAAATTTCCTTATAAACGGCTCGTACAACTTGTGTTCAACCAGAAGCAGATTCGAAGTCACAACCTCTGGTAAAACCAATCTTTTATCAGTGTAACAATACACTCAAAACGTATAGAGAGAAAACTTTTTATTAACTTTTTATTAACTTTTGCTTTAAAAAAGTTACGCGCTCTAACATGGGTGCTATCAAACGTAAGGGGAAAATGGTTTCTCTTCTTAAAAAGATCACACGGGAGGAGAGAAAAAAAGGCACGTGCTAAATGAATAAAGTGAATAAAAAAAAACGTTCGATCTGACTAAAATAGATTAAAAGAAATCGATTAAAACAAATTATGACAAAAGCAAAAAAAAATATTTTGTATCATGATACTTTTTTTTTACCTATCGGTTTAAACATTTTGATTGCTCGAAAAAAAGTTCACCCGTCTCAGACAGTCAGGCAAGGATACGTTAGGATACACTGGTAAACCGCACATGCTGCCACGTTCTGCCACTGCTGCTTTATGTCCAAAACGTTTAATCAGTTAGTTTCTTTGTATTTAGTTGATGTATTGTTTTCAAAGCCAAGTCAACG